>CALNHX010004496.1:0-126429 GCA_940337035.1 Agriotes lineatus | reverse complement strand
GAACTTTCTTGGGGGTAAAAGGTGTAATAAAGATGCTGATTTTTTTTTTTTATTAAGTAAATACCCTTTTCTGGGCATTTATGGCATTATAATCTGATCATAACATTGATCAATGAATAATTTGATTCTAACTTAAATTGCTACAGATTGGAAACTTATCTAAGGTTCTACTCACAAGTCCACCTCAGGTTCTAATAACTGAACTACACTAATTTTTAACGTGTAACTATCGCACAAATACTCTGCTTTTCACTAACTTCACTATAGTAGCTCGAAGGGTTTAGTCCTCTTGAGTCTTCTTGTCAGATTGGTGTTGTCGAGGAGCTGGAGTGCCTCACTATTCACGTGTTGGAGAAGTCTTCGTTCGTGGCATCTTGCTATTGTGGGGATGGTTTGATTAACTGTTTCTATTTCAAGGTCCTTATGAAGATCGCAGTTGCGGAAGTACCAAGGTGCATCGACCATGTTTCTCAGTACTTTGTTTTGAAGTCGCTGGATGATGTTGATGTTACTTTTGCTAGCACAGCCCCAGAGTTGTAGGCCATATGTCCATACTGGTTTCAAGACTTGCCTATAAAGTAGCAATTTATTGTAAATGGATAACTTGGAGTTTCTTCCTAGTAACCAATACATTTTTCTGTATTTTAGATTAAATTCTTCTTTTTTCTTTTTGATGTGGGCTTTCCAGCGTAGCCTAGCATCTAGGGTCATGCCCAAGTATTTCGCCGTGTCAGCATGCGGAATTTGGGCATCATTGATTCTGATGGGTATGTGCTGTTTCAATTTATGGTGAAGTCTACATGTACGGACTTACTTTCGTTAAGCTTGATACGCCAGGTTTTGGTCCAGGTGCTTATTCTATCGATTGAGGATTGTAACTTTTCAGCAGCCTCTTCGTGATTTTTTCCTATTGCAATAATTGCTGTATCGTCTGCAAACGTTGCGATGGTGTTCTGTTCAGGATCAGGAATGTCACTAGTGTATAACAGGTAGAGTACTGGACCTAGTACACTACCTTGTGGCACTCCTGCCTGAATTTTTCTTAATTTAGAATAAGCATCCTCCTGCTTTATTCTAAAATATCTTTCTGAAAGGTACGATTTTAAAAGTTGAGAGTATTGTCGTGGCAGAATTTTGTTCAGTTTATAAAACAGGCCTTCATGCCAGACTTTATCAAAAGCCTGCGCAACATCTAAGAATATTGTAGAGCAGACTTTCTTTTCCTCTAGAGACTTTTCAATAATATCTGTGATTCTATGAACCTGGTCTATTGTAGAATGGCTTTCTCTGAAGCCAAACTGATGCGAAGGTATTAGGTTATTTTCTTCTATGATTGGTTTTAGTCTTTTAAGAAGTATCTTTTCAAACAGTTTTGAGATAACTGGCAGCAGAGAAATAGGCCTATATGACGACGCTTCATAAGGTGGCTTTCCTGGTTTAGGCATCATTATTACTTCCGCTATTTTCCACATCGTAGGAACATATCTTAGTCTAAATGTAGCGTTAATAAGATGAGTCAATTTTACTATTGCTTTCTTTGGGAGCTGTTTAAGAATTTCTCCCATGATTTGGTCAAATCCGGGTGCTTTCTTTGGGTTAATAATCTTTTTGATTTCTTCCAAGACCTCTTTTGGGGTGGTAGGTTTAATCTCGAGATCCTCTTGACTTGGTGCAGTCCAATCTTGGGGGTCTTCTCCGGTATTTGGTTGGAAGTTCAATTCCAAGTGTTCTGCAAATCTAGTTGCCTTTTGTTGGTTGTTCCGGGCCCAGCTTCCATCTGTTTTTCTAATTGGTGGGTTTTGAAGGGTAGGGTGTCGTTTTAATCGTTTAGTGGTTTTCCACAAGGAGTAGTCAGTTTTACTGTCGTTGGTTAAATCTCTCAGATAGCTTTCAATTGATTCGTTTTTGATGCGTTGAATTTCTCTCTTTAGTTGTTGGGTGGCGTTGTTCAGGGCGGTTTTATCTATTGGTGCCCTTGTTTGGTGCCATTTCTTCTTAATTTTCTTTTTTGAGACACAAGATCCCTAATTTCTTTGGGGTAATTGTTACCCTTAGCTCTGGGTTTTATCTCGGGAGTGTTTTCCCATGCTGCTTGCTGGATATTTTTGACAAACAGTTCTACTTCTGTATCTAGCTGATCCTCAGTTCTTAGCGGTACTGAAAGATTTATAGATTTCTCAAGTTGGATTTTGAAACTTTTCCAGTCGGTTAATTTATTAACAAGTCTATGTGGTAGTTCTTTCTGGATTATATTATCACTTAAGGTAAGAAGTATGGGAGAGTGGTCTGAGCTCATATCCCATGTTTCTTCAACATGAATGTAATTCGAGGAGATATTCCTGACTATAAAAAAGTCTATTAAGTCAGGAATTTTGTGTGGATCTGTTGGCCAATATGTTGGTTTACCAGTCGTTAGTATTTCACAGTTCAAGCTGTTACATGCCCTCAAAAGTTCCTTACCCTTCGTTGTTGTTAATCTAGATCCCCATTGGGTGTTCTTTGCATTGAGATCGCCTCCCACAATGAATCTATATCCTTGTTCCTCTAGGAAGTTGAGGTAGTGTTCTTCCTTGATGTTATGTCTTGGTGGGCTATATAGTGCCGTAATCATTACGTCATACGTTTTAGTTTTGACTATGATAGATGTTGCCTGTATTATGTCTGTTTGGTATCCTATTTCGTGGTGATGTGCAATGGATTCTTTTACAACGATTGCACTGCCGCCTTTTGCGTCGTTATCGGGGTGGATGGTGTGATATACCGTATATCCTTTAAACTTGATATATGACTCCCTGGTGAAATGTGTTTCGGCAATGAGGCATATATCAATTTTTTCCATGTCCAGAACTATTTGCAACTCTTGTTGATGTTGCAGTAGTCCATTGGCATTCCATTCCATTATTCTCAGTTGATTAGCCATTTTTGTTTTTAGAAATCGCTCCTTGACTGCGATATTCTAGTTGGGTAATGCGTTCGTCCATTGCATCTAGTTTTTCCAATATTTTTTGGAGATGTGATTCAATTGTTGAATCTAATCGGCTAGCTTTCCTGTTATGGTTTTCTTCCGTTCTTCCAGTTACAGCTTGACTGTAGGTCATGGATTTTGGTTCATTTTTTTGCTTCGGATTTTCCACTTTTACTTGTTCCTGTTCGATTCTTTGGGGCTGTCGAGGAAGAGTAGGTTTTTTTGTTTTTTTGTTCTTAATTTTCTGCATTTCTTTGGCCACCAGGCATCCACGGTAGTTAGCCGGATGATCTTTGCCACAGTGGACACATTTCGGTTTTTCATCTTTAGGTTTGATGCAATCTACCGTTAAATGTTTTCCGGTGCACCTTACACACCTGGGCTCTTTTGCACAGTATCTCTGTGTGTGTCCGTAGGCTTGGCACCTTTTACATTGTGGGACTAACCTTGATTTTCTAATCGGCATAATCTCTACCCTAATCCCCATTATATCAGTGATTGCAAAGACCTTGTTAATATCCTCATCATGTCTAAACGCTAGGATAAACATATTCAGAGGTTGTTTGGTTTTGAATTTTAATTTGGGTGTTGCTTCTAACAGCTTAAATCCTCTCTTTCTGAGTGACAAGACTATCTGCTCAGGCTTGCATGAGTGGTGTAACTTATTCGCTACTACTTTGATTGGCCTGTTTTGTTTGTTTTCGTAGGAGTGCCACGAGTATTTTTTTTCTTCTACTATTGCTCTGAGCAGTTTAAAGCTGTCTTCGTCAGTGACGTTGATTTTAATGTTTTTATCGTTAATTATTTTAATTTGAAAATCAGTTAATATATCACTAATTTGTTCATGTAACTGATTAAAGTTTTCAATTCCATCCACAACTATCGGGGGAGGAGGACGTATTTTTTTGGCTATCGGTTGTTTTGTTTCCGAGACTTTTTGATTGTTTTGTGGAGGTGGAGGTGTAAGCGATGTATTCATTTTTCTTTTCTTTCTATTTTTCTGACGAATCCACCCTGTCTCATAAGCTAGTTCCTCTTCATCAGTGTGGTATTCAACTGTCTTGTTGTATTCTTCGGTGTTATTAGACAGTTTATTTTCTAACTCTGAGTATTTTTTGCTCAATTCATCGTACATCTTCTGGATTTTATTTAATTGGATTTGGAGTTGGTCCGCCTTATTCATGGCACTTATCTTCTCGTTCTCCGATAATCTCCAGCTGTTATAAAGTTGCTGCTCGTTTTGTGAGCTTTGATAATTGTCTTGAAATAACGCATTATTTGGCTGCATTAATATCACTTCATTTTGCGATTGTGATGCGATTTGTTGTTGGGACAACATGTTTAACGCGATAACTTTACGACCGTGTTAAGGTCGCCAGATATCACTCGCGGTCAATGATACCCGTTTATTTTTCACTTCGCGGCAGAGATCTCTCGGCACTTGTGTATCGTTCAGAAGTCAAGCGAATACTAACGGGGTCAGGTAATTCTTCTGGTATGACTGGTACATTACTAATCGTATTTGACGGTTTTGACAAAACATCAAGGAATCCTGATAGAAATTTTCTTTATTCTTCTTCATAGCTTCCTCTTGATACATCTCTTAAGTATTGTGATACAGTTATTAGTTTTAAATTGTTTTTAACTTGTAAAGCATTCGGAATTATTTGTTTTGATCGTAAAATGTAGAAAAGATTTTCCAGGCAATCTTGGGTGAAACGAGAAGTTAGTAAAAATCGAAATCCTTTTTCTTCAAGATAGATTTTTTGAATATCAAGAATGGATTTTGTTGTAAGTAGTGCCCCAGTTTGAGAAGGCTTCCATACAATTTTGGGACCAACTTTTAAATCTTGAATAATAGTAATGAAACTTTCTAAAAATGTCATTGTTTCTTCATAGATTTCTGGACGAAATTTACTTAAAGCCATTGTAGGATGGCGCGATGTCATAATTTGAAACCACCGATCAATTATTTCAATAAACCAAGCCGTAGTAAGATATTCTGGTTTCCCTAATACTTCGGCTAACAGCTTTAAAGCACTGCTGACGTCATGGTTTATTACGTTTGTTGATTTTTTAACTTTCATTTTCTCAAAATGATTAGGCAATAGATCTTCCTCACTTAATTTTGGAGCTAGTTGAAATTGTAATTTTTTGTTATATTTTACAACATCAACAATATGATCTGCAGATATAGTGCTGGTAGGAAGTTTATATTTATTCTGTATCTCCGAAGATATTGAGATTGTTTTGTTAGTTGTAAACATGTTTTAGATATTTTTGAATAAGTGAGGAACATCGGCAATTAGAAATAGTTTCCTATTTTTGTCCAAGGGATGCATTATAAAGTTTCTAATTTCGCAATGACGACCACCTTTAATATTCCATAACCTCCACAAAGCTTGATTCGAAGCACCCATGTCAGAAGTGACGCTTACTACTTTTAATCCCAGAGTTTCAGTTTTTGTTATAATATTAACAATAATATCTTTAAATACAGATCCATTAACAGCATTTCCAGTAAAGTAATAAGCAATGGTTTACTTCCACCGGGTGCTAATTCCGCCCAACATGAAAACTAAAACATGTGTTGCATCTCTTTCGTGTTCCGTTAATGTAATTTTTCCAAAATATATTTTGAGAGAAGTGTCAAAAGTCAACGATGAGCTTATAGCCATTTCATCCATTACTAAAACTACTTCCTTTTCATTTTCGTGTTTGAAAAGGCTTACTTTTATTTTAAGGAATTCGAACACTTCTTCCAAAATTCCACTATCAAACTGTAAAAACTGTAGCCGTCTTCTTAATGTTCTTAAAGCAGGCAAAGGTATTTTTTGCTTTAACAATGCTTCATAGCCATTAGAACCACAACTAAATTTTAGTTGTAGAGCTTTTTTTTATTGTTGAATTAGACCACTTAATGTATCTTGTTGATTTTCTTTTTAAAGAGTTAATTTGATCCGGAGAGAAGATGGAATGCAATAATTTTGCGTTGGCTTCTTCTGTCATTCTGGCTTTTTTAAATTTCTTCTTCATACTTCTTAAAGCGTTTTTATATTTTTTCATTTTAAGGGACACTTTATTGTACTGTTTTATATATCTTTCTAATTTTTGATTGAGAGTCTTGTCCGTAACGTCGTTGCCCTTTTCTTCTACAACTTCTAGTTCTATACTGTCGCTTTCGCTACTTAGTTCTTCAACTGGTGAGAACTTTCTTGGGGGTAAAAGGTGTAATAAAGATGCTGATGTTGAAGGAATATCAACCTCAGTTTGTGAGTTTTCAAGATTGGCGCATGTAGTAGGCTGACGTTTGGCAGGAAGTTTGCGAGTCTATTTTGGTTTTGTAAAAGAAAACAAAGTAGGTATAGCATTCAATTTACGCTTCCCATCTTCTCGTGTCTTCTCCCACATTTCTGGGGCAAAATGTACCTGTAATCAAACATTAAAATGCAATAAAAACTATAATAAACACTGCATATTAACCCTGGGGGAGTTCAGCGCTACTTACTTCACAGATACACGAATACTTTGTTGGAATCCATTTATCTCGTTTCATTTTAATAACCCTCTCTTTTCGTCGAACAGACAGATTTCGGATTTGATGTGGTTCCAATATTGAATTGGAATTGAATTATTAATTTCGGCTACACGGTCTTCCATCTTACTGGATCTCCCTTTATCCGTACTAACGCAGCCATTGAGTCTATCCAGACGAATGTGGATATTTTGGGAATATTCAGTGCTGTGATTGTCTTTTGTAATAGATTGGAAAGTAGTAAGTCTGGGCAAAGTTCCAATCTGGGAGTCCTTTTTGCTTTAGCTGGTGCTACCTTGGATTTTTCTATTAATAGTGGTACCTTGGTATCGCTTGATAGAGCTGTGGTTCAGGTGTAGAGCACAGTTCCATATGCTCTTATGAACGCGTCGCGGAATCTATGAAGTTCTTCTTGTGCTTCTTTGTTGGTTAGAATTCCGCGTAGTACGATCATTTCTTCATCGGATTTGAGTTGAGAATCAAAATTTTCCAATTTCTTTCGGATACCTTCTGAAACTAGGTCGTCCCATTTGATACTTTAAAGCGACAGATCTTGGATGAGTAAATTGGCAGTAATGATCACATGCGCTAACCAACCTAATAGATCGAAAACCTTAGCTACCTACTTCCAACAGTATGTTGCGCTTGGTGAATTCCTTCTGTTTTACATTTACATTGAAAGAGAATACATCTCCATACGAAGAAAAATGAATGCCTAGTGACGCCGTTCTTATCTACATCGAGGTACGTTTGTTCCTTTAATTCTTCTAGCGGTTTTTGTATGGTAACTTGTTCATTGCTGCACAATTTACGTGAAGTTAAACTTTCACTTTCCAATAGAAAAATTAGTTGTCCTTGCTGGTTAATTTCTTCAGCCATAGTGTCAGCTCCGGAAAGTACGTCGTCCGCGTAGAAATTTCTCGTGACAACTTTCGCTGCTAATGAAAATTATTATTGCTCATTTTCTGCTAATTGTTGCAAAGTATGGATGGCAAGGTATGGGGCTGTTGCGGGTCCAGAAGTGACTGTGCCTAACTTATATTCCCTAATTGACTGTGATTGGTCGAATCTCGATAAGATTCTCTGATACTCTTGTCGATGTTTTTTTGTCTGTACATTTTTTTTGGTATTCGCGGAAAATACGCCCTTGTGTTTTCTCCATCGGAGTAGAATGTCGAATAGTTCTTGTTGAAGTTTTGGTCCAGCATCCATAACTTAATTTAGAAACTTCCCACGACGCGTCATAAACTACTAAGATATTTACCTCCCCTTTTGCAGAAAATGCATTAATTTCTTTGTGATCCAGAACGTCTAATTTATTAGTTTCAGGATTTCACTTTCGAACGATCGCCTTGTTGACCCCTGGACCTCAACTATCAGTGGAAATTCATAGGTTCTTAATAGCTTCTACACATTTCTTGCTAGAGTTATGCAACTTCTTCAACACTTGGGATAATTTTTTATTAAAGACAGAAAGATCGAAGATGGTATCCAGTAGTTTTGTAAGATAGGGCGGTTGTTTTGGTACATCTGCTGCAGCAGATTCCAAGCAGTGTTGCAGTTTGCTTGAATAATTGATAGATGCTGAATCAATCGGCTGCTCTCTCTTTTAACATGCGCTTTTAGGTACTGTATTTTGATGACATATTTTATATATTGCTCATTTACTAATTTGGGGAATAGGTAAACTATTCAATTCAATTTCCTTCGAAGATGAGAATTTTAACTCCAGGGAGCGAAATTACTGCTGCATGTCCGCTGTTAGTTGGTACTTGAAACAAGTTAATTCATTTGCCATACCTTTCTTTTAACGTAACGCCCTCAGGACTAAAGTGTGCTTGTTCTGAGTCCATTTCGTAACGAAGGACTTTCTCAGCCATATCGGACACACTAATTTCTTCAAATACCTTTGCGTGTTGGCGTAGTTTCCAAAATTTCATCCATCTGATATTTCTCTTGCTTTGATCATGGCTTGTTTTAACTTTATAATTCAACTTTGCAATTTTAAAATCCGAAGTTTTTGTTTAGGATCTGCGATCATATGTTCTTGCTTCTTAATTTTGGAAACGTCGGTAACTTCAATTGATCTTCGTCTGCAAATAATTTTTTGTTACCCCGTATATAGTTTTAGCATGATCGAAATTCTTCTTTGTGAAATAGTTGTGTTAACTGCACCATTTTAGCGTAATTGGTCTTTGCGGCTTACCAGTACTCATCCAGCGTTTTATTTCGACTGCTATAGTAAATCTCTGTCTTCTGGCTGGCAACGTCCTTTTTACTTTCTCGCATAGAGAAAGTATTGTAATCGTCAAAAAAATCGACTTCGAGATTTTGACGAATCTTGACGTTTTAGACCTCCTAGAGTCCGAAAAATCCATTTTTCGAATTATGTCTGTGTGTGTGTATGTGCGTGTGTGTGTGTGTGTGTGAACACGATAACTTAAAAACGAAATAAGCTAGACCCTTGAAATTATGTACATAGTCATTATTCAAAATTTGTAGATTCCAGACCAATTTTGAGTGAAATCGGTTAACCGGAAGTGGCACTTTACCTAAACAGGTAGCGGTTACCTGAAAATGTAATTTTATCGCTGTATGTATATACATTGCAATAAACTTTTCAAATTTGCTAGAAAACAATTAATTGGTAAAATCTTCTGTGAAAACACCAATAGTTATCAGTACCAAGGCGAATGCGAGAAAGTCTAGGGGAGCACACTCCCGATTTTTAATATTGGTAAACACCTGAATTGTTTTATGGGCGAGTTCTTCTTGTGCGACAGCTAATTGGTTGAAATCCTCAATATTTGTCATTTTCTAGGACCTGAGCTGGTTGGCAGATGCTCTTTTATTCTTCGGATGCTGGCTACACCGGAGATGTAATTTTTTTAAGCTGAAATGTAGAATTGCCTGAAGTCGGTCAGGTTCCTGTTATTTGCACTGGTTGCGCCCTTTTTGATTGTAAACATAAGGTTGAGACTGCAGTGCGTATTTTGAGGCCAGGGTAGTCATACCACCCAGAGGACGTTATAATTTGGTAACCACCTAAGGTGTAACCCAGGGTTTGGAAAAGTGGTACCTCGAAATTAATGAATCAATCACTTAATGCTGATTGTTTATATTATTAAATCTCGGTCTATATGTACTATATACATATCGGTCACTAAAATTGCATTATTTCAAAGTGCAAAGTGATTGCCTTTACTAGGTCGCTCTCGTCTGTAATACCAGATTTTGATTTCTTGGTTAAATCTCTCAAAGATTAAATAACTACTTGTAACTTCCGGCCAAACCACTCTTTAAGTACAAATGTTAAAGAGCAAAAAGGGGCGCCAACGAATCTTTCAGTTGCGACAAGTGTATTCAGGTACAGTGCCACCAAGCACACAAAAACCTCAAGTAGGGGAGTTGGCGCTAGCTCCGCTTGACAATTACACTCCGTAGAAAAATTATAAACATTTGTAAACGCGGGAAATTAGAAATTTGTATTTTAAAAATCTTCGGAGGGTTTTTTACATATTACAGTATTCAAGTTACTAAACCACTGCTTTTGAAATAAATTCATTGTAACAAAAACGATAGTTCACAGAACAACTAAGAATGCAATACGTATTTCTATGATAATAAGTTACCGAGAGATTATACAATATAAATATATTAGATTGCCTAATTATCAATTATCCTAAAACCTAATTCAAAAAATACAATTTTTTTGAACAAAGGAAATAAACATTAAGATTACAGAGCCTAGAAAAGCTGAAGAGAGAGACCCAAATACAGTAATGGTAATGGTAATGGTCTTGCTTGTAATCGATTCTCGTTTGCAATGGGCCTATTACTAAAGTCCCGACTAAAGAGTCATTTAAATGTAACTTTTGTAAACACCTGGTTCATCATTTTCATACTCCGTAATTATATTGAATATATGTTTCGTCTAGGAACGCAACAGGTTTTTGTTCGCTACCAGTTCTTCGTTTTTATTTATTTTTCTTAAATACCTAGAACGCCAAGCTACAATGTCACTCTTTTCTATGAGCAATTTTCTTTAGTAACAAAGTTTTTTATAATGGAAGCCTATTTCTTTTAGATGTTTTCTCAGTTTCTGGGCCGCAATTCATTCTGTTTAATAATACATTTAGACTCGGTACTTTATGTTCCACATGGAATATTTCATAAACATTTCTTTGCAAAACTCCTAAATCAAAATCGTCCAGAATGATTTTCTTAAAGTCTCTTTTGAGCTTTTTCTTCTTCTGAGATGTTAAAGAAGTGGGGCCTGGAACAAGTATAGACTAAAGTATTACTTGCATTAAGTTTTTTAATGACAATGCTGAGAAATAATATTGTTATTTTTTAAGTATGATATGCTGTAGCATACCCCTTACGATCTTTCTTTATCAGAGAGGTTGATTTCCCAGTTGCTGCGGCTGCTAGTTCTGTAGATTGCTCTACCGGAAATATCAACTTTCCAGAAGTCTTCTGTTCATCAAAGAACTTTATGACATTTGCAATGATACTTCTGAATGCACAAGCTTTCTTGTAGCTCATTGTAATCCTAGGTAAAAAAGAATTTAGTAATACATAAATATATAACTGCAATTCAAGGTAGCAGTTTAGAAAGCATTTAATACTTACGATTTAATATTATATAACCAAGCCGCCCAAAATTAAACGACGAAAAGGTAAACAATAATAAACAGAACTAACAAAGAAAATAAATGCTAAAAAAAATTAGCAAAGGACAACCAAACTAATGAACAACAGCATTTAAGAACCTGGAAATTACACACTTCTATCTGGCACAATAGCAGCAATAGCAAGTGACATTTATGTTTTTTGTTTAAATGTACCTCTCCGCAAAGCTTGCTTTTTATTGGTTCTCTAGTTCCCCTTTCTGGAATTTTAGAATTAGTTCACATATTTCCCGGGGTTATTGTGTGCTTGGTGGTACTGTATCACCGAGTATTCCTGTACTCAAAGTAGCATAATATTCTAAAAAAAAGCTTATAAATCCAGAAAGCAGTAACACAAACAAAAAAATGTACTATAGATCGTTCTATACTTAAAATTCAGTACGGTGTCTTATAAAAACGACCTTACCACATATCAGCACAAACCTCGTTGGAAGTACATCAGCACCTCTCAATCATTAATAAATTCCGCTTTTGTATTTCGGGGAACTTAACAAATACCAATAGCTTGCTTCGTTTGATTCCTGTTCTTTAGTCAGCGTTAATCAAACAAAATTGTATGCGAATTGAACGTAGATAACGATGATCTCATGGGAGTATCTCCTGCTCTTCAATTAACACTGATTTTCTGCCACGCTTTGCAAACTCAAAGTCCATATCGCATAACCAAGGATATAGTGTGGTCCGTGAAATAATAGGCAAAGTTTCACCAGCGTTTACTGTAGCCAATGTTGAGTTTATTGTCGGTGGCGTACTTTCACGAAAGAACTGGTGCACTATACTATTCTACGAACATATTTCCTGACTCCTTCATCGTACTTATTTTCACGGCATCGTGTAACTATGCAATCCTTGAGCCCCTCCTTTGACTATTGCAGTCCAGCAGGTGACGTATACTCCTGGCTCACTTTGTAAATGCTTCTTTCAAACTCATTTCGGACACCTGTTTAACTACATGTGATAATGAATTATTACCATCGCGATTTAAATGGTAGTTCATAAGATTTAGTATCGATTGTTTTTTCTGAAACATTTTCCCTGATTTGCGTTGAACAATTACGTGCGCCATTACTCGATCGAAACCCGCAACTCGAAATCTCAATACAACTGAAAAAAAAAGAAAACTAATAAATTCAATATGGGGAACTTCCTAAATATGTGTACAAAATTATTATGTCATTAAATTGCAATAAGCAATAATGATCAATCGGTTTAGGGTTTAATGCGTGGAAATAACTAGAAATGTCTTAGTCTTACAATAATTTGTTTAAAATTCATTCTAAATGAGTGTGCAAGGAAAATAATATATGAAATCCTATTTCCATAATATATTAATTACTTATTGGCATTCCAGATTGAAAAAGTTTAAGTTGTGGTCAATTGTTTGTATAATAGTAATAATTAATTAATTTACACCCCGTAGTTGTTTACATGCCATATCCGAAATGCTTAATACCGAAAATGACTGCATAATTTAGGTAAAATAGGTAGACGTATAAAATTTGGTTCAGAAACTTGTTGGGAACTTCTGGCGTTACTTCAAATAAACTTAGACCGTCAATCGCTGCTAGGAAGTGGCAACGTCGCCCAAACACATCCCATAAGAATTACATTGTCCTATCCTTCCCGTACTGAATTTGACGTATGGAACGATCTATAGTATCACAGCATAATAATCACATATTAAATAGCATACAGGCTAGCACAGGATAGAGGTGACTATTCAACTCACCCCCTTCATGTTAACTGTTAACCAATCATAATATAGTATTTTTGCACCAATTAGCGTGAACTATATCGATAATTTTCACTAGTGAAAATAATCGACAATTTTCACTAGTGGTATAGTAAATATTTTATGACAATTTTCACTAGTGGTATAGTGAATATTTTAAACAAATGTTATTTTTATTAGAAAAAGTCAATATTAGTGTTCTGTTACTATAGAAATTGAGTAGTTTGTTGCTAGATTTATTGAAAACTAATTTGTAAAAGTAGTTTGGTTCATTGAATAGTCCCTCGAATACAATTCTTAGTCAAAGTTAAGTAGAGTATTTTTGCGGTGGTACCACTACTCATGTCCATTGCGCTTAGGATTAGGACTAGTGCGCTAGCACTCGTGCTAATCGAACCTAAGCGCAGTGGACATTCGTGATACCACAGCAAAAATGTTCGACATAACTTTGTCTACTCATGGTATTATAAGTGATTATTCTCCAAGTATAGGCCAAAAATAACATGCCCCTCATAAAATATAAACTCGACTCGGAGTACTAGTAAGTTAACATTTACAACAATTTAAAATGTACAAATATAAACTACGGTAAGTGCAACTCACAACAGATTAAAAGTATAACAGAGACTAAAATAGGCTCCAAGGATGAAAATCATCAGTTGTATCAATTTGAGGATTCGAATGAGCCCCGAGGGGTACCCATGGGTAAATCAAACTCTAAATGCACGGTAAGAGTTCGAACACCAATATAAAACCCACGAGGGTGAGGACTCCAACAGCACCTGCTTGTAACATAATGCAGCGGGGTAAGCTACCAAGGTGCTGACGAGGTACAGGAGTACTGTACACATAATTTTAATAGTGTTAAAAGCAAAGGGAAACTATACACGTTACACAAATTTCCTTTCGTTGAGTCACCAAGCCCACTCACATGGCTCACGTAAAGCCTGTGCAGGAGGACGGAGGTCAAACCAGAGCCAATACAGAGGGCCCGATCCTAGAATATTGCATCCAGCCAGCAACTGGTTCAAGGTTGCTAGCTGCAATCGAGGTCGAGGTCGTCCGCTACACGTGGAACTGCGAATCTGACATCAACAGCAGAGGGATTAATTGAGGTTCCGAAATTGCAGCTATAATGAATGTCTAAAATAGAATAAGAAAAGTCTCAAGTCGTAGTAGCGCAGAAGCTTCAATAGACTTATCCCCACTGTGGACCACGTGCAAATGAAGCAACTGGCAACCAAAAAATCCGCCAAAAATTAGCGGGAGAGAAAACTCTCTCGTAAAACCGCCAGAGCTGCATTTAAGCGCTACATAAGCCAGAAATAATTCCATCAAAACTACACCAACATGCCTGCAAAACTTTGTGAAAAATCCAAAAGGAAACTTCACGGTTTGAAAACATCTCACACAACGAAAAGAAACCGAATGGGACCCTCCTGCCGTATTTATCGCTTCACGCACCGATAAAAACAAAAGACGATTAGGAACAGAAACACCTCTGAGACACGGACGAAATCACCAAATTCCAATACAAGTTGCGCTGTAACTTAGATTATAGTTTAAATATGAGCTCACTCAGAACCAGTGTCTGCTAAATATTTGAATAAAATTTCCTACCGGTCTCCTTGCAGTTAAACACTTAAGCCGGCGCCTGTTGGTATTTAACTGTTTGAAATAAGACTGTAAACGCCGTAAAGTCAATACGTAGGAAATTATTAAGTATTAGTTTCAAGCGTTCAATAAAATATTTTAGCATACAACGGATTTATGAAATATTCTCGCGGTTTTCTTTATTTCTGGTTAGCCACTTTGATGTAAAGAAATTTCTATGTATTTCAGAAAACAAAGACTATGTCCTTGTCTATGAAGATCGCCATGCACACTGCCGAACAGGTTAGCTGAACCCCCATTTTGTAATGTCAGGGCGTTTAGTTATATAATCCTATGAAATTACCTCGAGCCTTTTTAATACTTGTATTAAGCTGTCGTACATTTACAGCCCCATCGCTGTCAAGCCCTTCTTCGCAATTGAGGTTAAGCGGAGTAAAAATGTTTTGAATTGTGTGGGTTTTCTAACCGTCTAGATATATCTCTTTTTAGAAACAAGCACTGTAAGCAAAGCAAAGCTACAAAATTGTGATAGCGTAATAAACATCGTTTTAGCCTGTAATAAATAAACTACACACCAGCTTCAGATCAGTGCACGTGTCTGGCCCGACGACAAGTCGATTGATCAAGGTGGGCTATTCCCGTCTAGGTAAAATCCGGGCAAAGTGTGTTGCTACTCCCCGAGGACCTGGGTGTGGCTCAACTACCAGAATCCTATCATCCAACCCTGGCGGGTTGCCTCGTACGGCACAAACACGAGGGAAACGTAAAGCCTGCGCCATCCGTTAAGTAACATGGTCTCATGTTGCAGGGCAATTGGACCGCAAAATGAAACAACCCTATAACAATGAATTGCTTCAGCCAACTGACAGTCAGAACAAAGTGGCGTTTTGACTATACAAATAAAGTATGTGATTGTAGGCTAACTAAAATAAAGGTATGCCAAATATGTTAATTAAAGATAAGTGCATTAAGTGATCTGTATTCAATAATAGACAATTGTTAATCTTCTCAAATATAAAAGCTAAGATCAACCAATCATTGACTGGTTCTGCAGATAAAGAACTTCCCTTAAAGCACTACCTGTAACACACACTAGTACTACTATTTGATTTCTTTTGGAATAGCTCCTGCAGGCAGAAGTGAGAAGAAAAACACCTCGATAAGTTATTCAGGTCGATATAATAAACACACACAAAAATACATTGGACGTGGGGTTTATGCACATAAAATTTGCATATGTCAGAACCATAAGTGACGTATCTGCATATAGTCTTGCTTAGAAATGTATGATTCTACCACCAAACGCTGCGCCGGTGTAACATTCACAAGTTGACGGCTCTAAAAGGTTTCATGAATTTAATTGTACTGTTGAATAATAATGCAAGGTTCAATAAGTATTAACGTTTAACCTCAAAATGTACCTTCTACTTATATACGTATTAACAATAAATTCAATAAGTATTGGTTAGGAGAGAGTTGTGATTAGCTAAAAATCCACTTAGTAAAACTTCGAGTTCGTCGGAATATACACAGAGCGGCCTTATGCGACTCCCAGTTATTTATAATGCGACAAGGAAGCAAAATATGGTCCAGTATTAAACCTATAGGCAAAATGCTCTATTTAAACGATGTACAACCCTCGTAAAAGCTAACTAATCGTCATATGAGAACGACAATCAAACCCGACTCGCTTCTGTTTATTCACAGCATCAGAGACCTTCTTCCATGCTACCTTTACTCGCAGATCTGAACCCCAACTGGCGCTGGCGTGCATTGTGAGAAATTTGCAGGACCGAGTCCCAGTATCCTCACCTGAGTGCAATGTACGAGGCGGGCAGAAGAAATTCTACCACGGTGGCCTTACATTTTAAAATAACATAACATATGGTTAAGGACGGTCGCTTTTAATTCGCCATGCGTTAGTTTAGACCCGAGAGTTCACTAGAAGCCATCAATGGCCTTCATCAACAAGATAAATATAAACATGGACATAAAATAGAGAAAATATTGCTGGTTAGAACACATTAAGAAAATCTCTTACAGATTTTTTTACTTTGTATATGTAGAACAATATGTATGGTCACATTTTTTCGTCAATATATATCTAATACCCATTTCTTTTATTTCTTAAAACATCAAGAGCACATGCATTATTTATTTTTAGCCTTTATGTTTCTCACTCTATTTATAAGCAGATGTCTATTAGATAACGCATGCGAGTACTTGAGTATGTTTGGATTCGACGAGAGAACGCACGACCTAAACTACAAATTACGTTATTTACAACAGCAATATGATAACACTTAGTACCTTCATAAGTTGAATTGTGTTTAATAAGTGCCACATTTGAAGCAATGTTCATATAATCTAAATACGCAGACCCTCAATAAGATTGATTATTATATGCATACTACATTTAGCTATATAGTCCAGTCAAATAATAATAATAGTGACTTTATTGACTGAAACAAATACAAAACTAAATATATAACAGTTAAAACAAAACAAAATGTCAGTCAAACTCAGGGCGAGGTTCAGAATAGTGGCAAAAGGCCACTTTCTGCTCTAACACCTAAACCCTGATGGTAATTCGAGGTGGAAAGTTCTGGTGTAATTGGTTTTAGTGGCTTACTTTATGTATTTTTTTGGGTGTTGAACACGAATCTGAAGTTGTCCAACAAAATTTTTTTCGCCAAATATGAGAAATCTACAAAAAACACTAAAAATCACAGTTTTTTTTTGTTTTTAGCTTATACCTTGCAAAGTACGCTTTTTACGCAAAAGATGATTCTATATTAAACTAAAGAGGAGAAAATTTCCTACAATTCATGTTTGTTTCAATTTTTTGTACGACATATGGTTTCCGCGCTAAGAGGCGTTGAAAAACTGCCGAAAATCAGTAGATTTTGGAAAATAGCAAATTACACATTTTTTACATCTTTTCCGTTCATAACACTAAAACTAAGCAGCTGTAAACATTATCCTATACTTTGAAATAGCAGATAAAATTCTGTACAATTTATGTGTAAATATTTTTTTCGGACCTTCTATAGTTAAGAGAAAAGCAATGACGAATGCATGAAGTAGTCAGTCGCCTCCTTATTGAAGGCATATAGTTAAATGCATCATTATACGTCTGCGCAGATATGTAAAACGTTAACGTTAGGTTATATAGGTGCAACAAAACGATAAACAGTGATTCATGGTTGATTAATATGAAAACTGTATAATGTTAATTAATATAATAAAATAGGTAGGTGACGTATTGAGCTATTCGACTATCTTGTGACCTTCAGCTCCCCCTCTTTCTGCTGATAGAGATATGAACAGATATTGGTGCTGATTGTTAGTACCATGATAACTGTTTAACAAATCTGTACATTGGTAAGCTCAAGGTTGATGTGAAAGAAAAAGGTTGGCCCTTATGCTTAAAAAATTGGGAGTGCTATGGAGGACATTTTTACTTTTATGGAACAAAGTAATGACGAATGTCAGTTTTCTTTAGACCAGTTAATAGCTCAGACAGAGGGTGAATACATTCCCGAATGGAAAACAGTAACGAACCATCTACTGGAGAGGATGTAATCATATCAAAGATTAAACAGAATACGATCGTATGTTTCAAACATACTGGCCATAGGATTTTGACAGATGCGTGGTACACCGAAAAACGTCTTCGATTAGTTAAGACAGCGGCTGTTATAATTCTTGAAGAGATAAGATCTGTAGCGTATGTCGTGGATGATTATCCCCCTTCAGATTTTTTCTTGCACGGAAATTAAAGCCTTGTTCCTGAGGTTTTCAAACTTTTCTTTGAAATGCTGATACTGAAGAAGAACCGTGAGGACAGTGATAAATTAAAAAAAATTAGCCATTTCACAGTGTTATTAGCGCTGTCAGACCTAGTTCTTTTGTTTCACCCTTACAAATTGGACTGTCAGCTTTTTTTTATAAGAAGTATGAGTCACGAAAACTGATTGATATTGTGTCATCCTTGGGATTTTGCACCTCTTATTCTGAAGCTGTTCGTTTAGAAGTGTCTCAGTAATCATGAGACCCTTTTTACAAATAGACTCCACAGCTTTCCATCAATTCATTCATGACAACACGAATTTTAAAACTCGTACACTGGATGAGTATAATACCTTTCATGCAATGGGTGGTATACATTTGATAATCTCAAGAAATGCTATTGCTCCAGATCAGAGAAAACACTACCAGCTCAACTAGTTGGCGAGATGGGTGCTGTTTCCTTGAACAATTTTGAGAAAGCAGGTTCTCCTGGATTAAACGATTTCAAAAAGTGTTTTGTTTCATCCGATACTATCACACTCTGTTTGGCAGACCTAATTTAGCTTTACAGCAAGTGGAAAGATGTGCCCAGCATTCCATGATGAAGTGGTTTCATGGAGCAAACCACAAGTGGTCTCCTTTGTGACACAACCTTTGTTGCTTGTCTGCCATTTATCAATGCTCCACCGAGCGATTACAGCAGTATATTGTTATGATACATGATATGGACAGAGATCATATGAAAGGAATGTTGAAAATTGAACGAATAAATTTGGACAGTTACAGAAATTGAGTCTTAATAGATATAAAATTTTAACATTAATTAATGAAAATCAACTCTGGTTGCATTATTCATAGGGATTCATAAAATACTGGTAGACTGATTTGAATGCATTGAAATTAATAATTAAGGAAATTAAATTCAAACTAAGGTTACATCGACAATTGTGTTTGTTAAGAAAATGATGTATTGTTATTATTATTTAAATTAATTAAATAGTGTGCATAAATAATGGTTACCAGTAGATAAAAAAAATTTGTTTATAAAAACAGTTACCAAATAAGTACTCATAAATGCAGATGTAATAAAATTTATGGAAAATTAAATATTGAAAATTAAATGGAATTTCTGCATAAATTATTTAAATAAAATATGGTATTGTGAATAGTAACACCAAAAGCAAAGAAAAACAGTTATTGTAATATTGGTTTACAAAAATTAATAATCATCGATGGAAAATGGATTTATTGTATTAAACTACAAATAATAAGAAGTAATTTCATATTGGTTGTGTGAAGAATTGGATCGATACTTAGTACATCGAGTTTGAGCCGTCAGCGTACTTGAATTAAATGGGACAAAGTTAATATTTGAAAATATAACAGGAGAGTAACTTACCAGGATAATAGATCGTGTGAAGAGCAGATTTAGGGGGTTGCCAGTACCAGATAGCAGGATTGTGGACTGCAGCAGTAACCAGGACGAGGTTTTGGAGGCAGATGAGTTGTTTGGACGTGAACAAGCAAGTAGGATGTTGACGGGAATTGGATTGATGGTACAGGCATACAAGAGAAGCCAATAGCTGTGATGGTTGTACCAGAAAGAGCAGTAGCAGCTAGGAAAAGTGTTCTTTTTGAGTAACTTGCAGGGCTAAACGTAGGAGCTTGTTGTGACGTCTGACACTAGTAGAAGCAGAAGTTTGGAGCTTGCATCAGTTGACAGCACCAAGGAAGGGTTAGCTGTTGGGTGTTTTGGATGTTGTAATCTGTTCAAGAAAGGAGTTAGTGGTGAGTGTTGTTCGTGGTAAGGACATAAGCAATAGAAAACAGGTTTGTTAGATTAAGTTGACATTGAAGTTTTGAATACTGTCAATTTAGAAAGTAATTAACAAAAACTGAAGCAATAATTATCGAGAAAAGTAAATAAATAGTAAACGTCAAATGTAAATGCACAAGTGTCAGTATACCTTAGTGTAGAAAATTTGAAAAGTAAACGTTGACATTTAAACATTAAATTAATTCAAAGAATTTGAGGTTATAAAGTTTCATTGCTACAGTAAATAGCATACTAGATTTGATGAACCGAGCCCAAAGAAATAAGAGGTCTTGATTATATTAAATATCATTGAAATATAAAAGAAATACTTTGAAGGCATAATTTTCTTAATAGGGGCTATATAGCAATATATTTCTGTGACATACCTTTTAGATGCCAAGCATTTATTACGTTAGATAATCAACCATTAATTATGTTATAGCTTACCAAGTAAACTATGCCTTGACTCTTTGAATTAATTAAATATCACAATGATATTTAATTTTTTTATCGAGAACTCTTATTTTTCAGGGCTGGGTTCATCAAAATCTAGTCTGCTACTTTTTGAAGCATTAAAAATTTTAACCTTAAATTCTCTGACTATCAATGACGTTAAATATCAAACTTGACTTTCAAATTAATTCAACAAGGTATACTGACAAATGTATCTCACATTGACATTTACTACCATTCAAATACCTTATGCAATTATTAACCTCAGTTTTTGTCAGGTGCTTTCACTGTTAGTTAAGCCGTTATAAAATTGTTCACGTGTGGGTAGTTGCGGATCATCTAACCGTTCCATGCTGTCAACGTAAGAATAGGGAAATACACCCTTCTGTCTAATTAATCTAAACTTTTTCCCTTC
This sequence comes from Agriotes lineatus, assembly GCA_940337035.1. Classification (NCBI taxonomy): domain Eukaryota; kingdom Metazoa; phylum Arthropoda; class Insecta; order Coleoptera; family Elateridae; genus Agriotes; species Agriotes lineatus. The sequence goes on along the minus strand of CALNHX010004496.1, from coordinate 105,413 downwards.
TCCAAAATATTTCTTAATTTCTGTACATTGTTCTACCCCCAAATTTTTAGCTAACTTTTCCAAACTCATAGGCATGAATCTAAATGAATCTAAAAATCTCAATTTCATAAAAACGTTTTTTTCTTTGCCATTCTTATCAACAATTGTGTCTAGGGGTATATGTTTCGTAAAAGAGATATACTTTTCTTTGTTTGTAGCTATCACATCAATTTTGCTTTCATCTAATCCCAAAGCTTTTATAAATAAATGGGCATCATAATTTGACAAATTGTGAAAGAATATTGGAATAAAATTCGAAAGTTTAAAATTTAGATTGCATATACTATGAGCAGGTCCACGGTATTTACCAGTCAAGTGACAATGATCTTTCACCCTCTCATCATTATCGAGAAACGGCTTTTCACATATATGACAGCTTGCTGCTATTTTGTGAACTAGTTTTTCATTTTCGGTTAGATTGTTTATTGGAACTATATGTTTCAGGTGATTTACATAAATTTCCTTTATGTCAGTGTCTATTCGCTCACAAAAAACTTTAGCACAATCAAAACCTCGGTAAGATTCAAACTTTGAAAGAGAGTCATCGTAAGAGCATTTTATATAATATGCAAAACTATAGGGTGTGTGCATATGAGTTTTTTGAGAAAACGGTTTATTACTGTCTTGCTGACAGTATTGAAGTGGTACAAGCATCGACTCGAAATCTACATATACAACGAATGGGAGTTTTAATTTTTGTTCAAACGATTCAAATTTTAAAATATTTTGTGGTAACGTGTTTCCAAATTTATCCAATCGCGGTTCAGTAGTTGGCAATATAACTCGAACATTTTTGCAATCGTGTTGTTGATGTAATGCCAAACGTTCTGAAGTAGTAAAATTCATCAGGCAACCATCGCAGAAACTTTTCTTATGCCCATCAGTTGATAACTGATGATTGACAAACCTTGATAAATTTTTAATGAGACAGTAGTGTAATCCACCTTCATTATCATCAATTAATAACAGATTTACATGTATATCTCGTTTTGTTTTCGTGAAGTGTAATGGCCCACTAATTTCATATTTGATTTTTCCATTCTCATATATAGAATCTAAACTATATACATTAATGGAAATATCATTTTGCAATTCACGTCTAAAACTATGCAATATTTTATTTTGTCATCCATTTGTAAAGTAGATTAAAAATTATAACCAAATTCTGTCAGTTACAACTTTTGTGCAAAAAATTGTCCTAAATGATATCTCATAAGCCTTTGAAAGCGTCACTGTAGAAAAGCGCATCGTTTATGTATTTAATTGTTTTTACTGAAATGAACGTGTTAGAATCTATCATACAAACATTTAAAAAAATCAAACTAGGGAGCCACTAGAATGCAGTTTTGCGAACCGGGGACCGGTTCGCTAAAAACTGCATTCCTGCGCGGCTCGTCGTGGGGCCTCGCCGTTCGTAAGAGGCAGTGTTTCAGTCAATGTTATTTGTGCTGCTGAATTGTTTTGGATTAAAATTGGGTTTTAAAGTGGAAATTAGCGGCTTTTAAACCATCAAATTTGTGCTGAGTGTTTGGTTATTTTAACGAGGTTTCCCGGATATGCAGTATTGTTTGTAAAACAGAGGGCCATTTCTTTTTGTAAGTATTAACTTATTTTAAATTTAGTAACACGTCTGGCGTCAAGTGCGATTTCAGACGCCATGTTTTTCCTTTATTTGTTGATTTGATAAAATAGAGGTGCTTTTTTCGAAACAGTCTTAAAAATCATTATTCAAAGGCTTATGAGATATCATTTAGGACAATTTTTTGCAGAAAAGTTGTAACTGACAGAATTTGGTTATAATTTTTAATTTACTTTACAAATGGATGACAAAATAAAATATTGCATAGTTTTAGATGTGTGCTTAAGTTAAGCCGAGTGGTTGACGAAGTTTGATTTTGGGGTTGATATTTCAGTATTATGAATTATGATAAGGGAGGTAAATCGACTACCGAGGGGTTTCGAGCAGATTTTTCGTAAATGTTTTCGTAATTCGCGCGGTTTCACTAATATTTGTAAAACCAGTTATTATTGTTTTGACTTAGATTAATTTGCGCTGTAGTAGCTGCTAAGAACGTTAGAGCACTGGAGTTTGTGTTGACCTTGATTTTAATTTTGATGATGAGTGGTTGGAGGTGGTTTAAGAACTGCCCTTGCTTGTTGGTGTAGTGTAGCTGCGTATATAAAAAACGTGTCATCCTGCAAATATTTCTCAGTTGTGCTTCAGTCGTTCGGTGGTGGTCACGTGTGCTCTCGAGTGCTCTGCGGTTTATTAAATTGTGGTAAGCAGTCGTTGGGTTGAAAATTGAGGGGTGGGTCGAGTGTTCAGGCGTTGCGCATGTGATAGTAAGATGAGTTTAATGCCTGTTTGACTTAGATTAATTTGCGCTGTAGTAACTGCTGAGAACGTTAGAGCACTGGAGTTTTTGTCGACCTTGATTTTTAATTTTGATGATGAGTGGTGGGAGGTGGTTTTAGAAATGTCCTTGCTTGCTGGTGCAGTGTAGCTGGGTATATAAAAGACGTGCCATCCTTGAAATATTTCTCAGTTGTGCTTCGGTCGTTCGGTGGTGGTCATAGGTGCTCTCGAGTGCTCTGCGGTTTATTAAATTGTGGTAAGCTGTCGTCGGGTTGAAAATTGAGGGGTGGATCGGGTGTTCAAGCGTTTCACATGTGATAGTAAGATGGGTTTAATGTCTGGTTGACCTTGAAATCAGACAATCGCAATCAGCTCGGACTTGGGAAAAATTTTATTGTATCTATTTATCCACTCAGCGTTAAAGCTTAATACTAATATCGTATTCATTGTTGCAGCTGTTGTTTCCTGATTTAAAGACGTATTCACCAGTTTCAGTTCCGATTTGTATCGATAGCTTTACTGATAATTGTATTGGGAATACCAGTTGAGGATACAGCATCTTCATATAATATCAGAAGTGTTCGGTTATATTCAACTATAGCAGGTAATAATATAGTCTTCGAGGGTTAATGGAGAGCTCTCACTTCATTCTGTTTTTAGCACTATTTCGTAGCGTGAAGATGAAGCAATTTACTTGTGAGATGTGTAACAAGCAGTTCACTCGAAAAGATAACCTACGCATACATTAAGAAGGTTATTGTATACCACTATCCCAGTTATGTGAAGTATGTGGGGTTACATTTTCAAATCTGGGGCATTTTCAAAAACATCAAGTTGAAAAACATGGTTTCCGGAAAAGGAAGTTAGAAGATGGTGTTAAACTAACACCTAAGCCTAAACAAGCTTGTGTTGATGGTAGCATTCAAATTCAAGGCGATACAACAAGATGTGAAGTGTGTGGTGTATCTGTCTTGAGAAAATACATAATGCAACATTGTAGAAGCCTACAACATAAAAACAAGGCGTGCGTGGGCGAAGGGAATGGTGTTACAGTAATAAACCAATCCTTTAAGCACCGAATAGCAGCATACCGTATTACTACAGCCGATAAAAAAATTTATGTGGATGTGAAAGAATATCTGAAGATTTTGAAGCAAAAAACTCATATGCACACACCCTATAGTTTTGCATATTATATAAAATGCTCTTACGATGACTCCCTTTCAAAGTTTGAATCTTACCGAGGTTTTGATTGTGCTAAAGTTTTTTGTGAGCGAATAAACACTGACATAAAGGAAATTTATGTAAATCACCTGAAACATATAGTTCCAATAAATAATCTAACCGAAAATGAAAAACTAGTTCACAAAATAGCAGCAAGCTGTCATATATGTGAAAAGCCGTTTCTCGATAATGATGAGAGGGTGAAAGATTATTGTCACTTGACTGGTAAATACCGTGGACCTGCTCATAGTATATGCAATCTAAATTTTAAACTTTCGAATTTTATTCCAATATTCTTTCACAATTTGTCAAATTATGATGCCCATTTATTTATAAAAGCTTTGGGATTAGATGAAAGCAAAATTGATGTGATAGCTACAAACAAAGAAAAGTATATCTCTTTTACGAAACATATACCCGTAGACACAATTGTTGATAAGAATGGCAAAGAAAAAAACGTTTTTATGAAATTGAGATTTTTAGATTAATTTAGATTTATGCCTATGAGCTTGGAAAAGTTAGCTAAAAATTTGGGGGTAGAACAATGTACAGAAATTAAGAAATATTTTGAAGAAGGGAAAAAGTTTAGCTTAATTAGACAGAAGGGTGTATTTCCCTATTATTACGTTGACAGCATGGAACGGTTAGATGATCCGCAACTACCCACACGTGAACAATTTTATAACGGCTTAACTAACAGTGAAATATCAGAATCGGCTTATAAACGTGCAAAGATGGTGTGGGGGGTTTTCAAGTGTAAAACATTAGGTGATTATTCGGATATATACTTGAAATCTGATGTGTTGTTGCTAGCAGACATTTTTGAAAACTTTCGATATGTTTGCATGGAAACTTATAAACTAGATCCATGTCATTTTTATACTGCACCTGGTTTAAGCTGGAATGCGATGCTAAAATATACTGAAATAGAACTACAATTACTAACTGATATAGATATGGTGCATTTTTTTCAAAAAGGCATTCGTGGCGGACTCTGTCAGTGTAGCAAAAGAGCAGTTAAGGCTAATAACCCATTCATGTCGACCTTTAATCCTAACAAACAAACGTCTTATCTGGCATACGTCGATGCAACAAATCTTCATGGGGCTTTCTTATCTATGGATCTACCAACAGGCGGATTTCAATGGTTATCCGATTCTGAAATTCAAAATTTTAACATTAATGAAATTCTAAACACTTCTAATCGTGGATATGTTTTGGAAGTTGATTTAGATTATCCTGAATCATTACACGATCTTCATAACGAACTTCTATTTTGTCCTGAAAATATATCGCCACCAAACTCTAAATACACTAAGCTAATCGCGAATTTAAATCCGAAAGAGAAATACATTATACACTACCAAAATCTACAGCAATGTTTAATTGCTGGGTTAAAATTACGGAAAGTCCACCGCATCTTATCATTCTCGCAATCTCCTTGGTTAAAAAAGTATGTTTATTTAAATACCGTGAGGAGGAATCAGGCTGTCAACGAGTTCGAGAAAACGTTTTACAAATTAATGAATAACGCGGTATTTGGAAAAACAATGGAAAATGTTGATAAAAGAGTAGATATACGGCTTATTACACATTGGGAAAATATATGTAAAAGGTTGGGGGCAGAATCGTTAATTTCCAAACCAAATTTTAAAAACTTAACCATTATAAGTGAAGACTTTGTAGCTATACAAATGGAGCGACTTAAAGTGGTCTACAACAAACCCATCTACATAGGTTTCTGTGTTCTGGACTTGTCTAAATTTATTATGTATACCTTCTATTATAATTTTATTAAAGAAAAGTATGGGGATAAGGCTCTTTTAGCGTACACCGTGTCCCCCTCATCCTTACTTACCTTTGAAGGCTTACACTTCACCGACTAGCTCAAGATACGGTTTCTTATCAGGGTTTAACAATTGTGGGATTTTTAGTTCGTTTCACTTTCATATAAAGGTAAAAGTTCATTAATCAGAAGAAATGGGCGCCATAACTTTATTTAAAAAGTTTTAAATTCAATAAGTTTACAAAGGTTACGTATTCTTTCTAACAGTCCACAAATCAATTGTTATGCATTAGAGGCTTATACCTTTCTAATTTTAATACACATTATGTAATTATTTAGCAAGTTTTATTCTTCTCTGACAAGTTAGAATTTGTTCTAATAAAACGTTAGGATTAATGAATCTATCAGTATCTAGGAGATTTCTTATACCTATTTAATTAATAACCTCCGGTTCATAAGATGAAAATATAAAGAGCTCTCTATACCCTCGTATTTCTCTTTCCTAGGTCTTAATTACGATTAATGATCGGTATTTAGTTTAATTGGTATCATTCCATGTAGTATAAGAAAGGTCCTTTATGAAAAAAAAACTTATTATTTGACAAGTGACCCAAAAACCAACTTGACAGTCACAGAACGATTTAATCTCACTTCAGGCCACATCTCCTGGTAAGTAACTATTCTTTTTACTTGAAACTAATCTGTTATTGAATATTCTTAAGGCTTACGCCCTAATTTAATTATATTTAAGCTACGACGCGAGTTTAAGTCTAACTAACGATATTAAACCCTTTCAGGACTAACATACGGTTAATGCAGAGAACCCTTGAACCTGGACCTCTCCATCTGCCAACATTAACTATGAAGAACTCCTCATCGAACCAAAGAAGTTGCCCTTGACTGGTGAGTGATCTCCTAACTGGTTATAGATTTCTAATTGCTTCCTCTCTTTTCCTTATCGCTCGTAACTTATCGACACACTTCTCCATGGCGAATATACAACTGACCAGAACTGGCGTCAAATGAAAAAGACCGACGAGCTGGTAGTCAAAGAGGAAGCCCTAAGAGCTGGTGGTCAAAGAGGTGACACTAAGAGCTGAATCAAGGAAAACCCTCTATTACGATTTGTATGTATTAGTTTGCCGTCTACCTACCAGTTATATAATAACTGCCCTTTTCAGAAAGAAAATGTTTGTGGAATTTATCCTATCTGCCTGAAAAATTATTATGTTTTAATACTATGCTGTATGAGTTAAATAAAGTCTTACTATTGTCTGCTTGTATCCTTTCTAAGCTAGGATTTTCAATTTGCTTCGCTTCTGCATAGAGAAGCGCCCTTTTGCTTTCTCAATTAAACAAGAAGTAATAATTTTTGTTATTTATTGTTCTTTTATTAACGTAACCTTGGGCCTTCTAAATTAAATTTCAAAAAGGGTAGGCAACCCCTCCTACTGGTCTTGCGCTTAAAGTTGCCTATCTATTAGGATTAATTAATATTGAACGATATTCCTGTAGAAGCTACGATATGTACTGCTACAACCGACACTGATTCGTTAATTCTAGAACTATTTACAGAAAATTTTTATGATGATATGAAAAAGAACTTAAGAGTATTTTGATACATCTAACTATTTACCAAATAATCGTTTTGATATGCCTATAACAAAATCTGTAATAGGCAGAATGAAAGATGATTATGGGGGTAAGATTATTTGGAAGTTCTATGGAACAGGTGTTAAAGCCTACATAGTTGATGTAAAGGGTGAATTCACAAAAAAGGCGAAAGGAGTTCAAACCGCGATTATTAAAAATGAGCTTGATATGGATGATTATGAGGGTGTTGTGTTACATAGCAAAACTATATATAAAACGATGAGGCAGTTTAGATCGTATAACCATCAGTTATACACGGAAATTAAAAACAAGGTTGCCCTTTCTCCAGAAGATGATAAAAGGTACATCATTCCTGGAACGCATATGACTCTAGCTTGGGGTCATTATAAAATTCCGGAAACGTGTTAAAAAATTCACCATTCGTCAATCGGATGGCAACATCGTAGTTAACAGAAATTTGTTTAAACTTTGATATTTATAGTAGATAAATATAATAAAATGTTATATGTATTCTATGCTTTATTGAATTAGTCTGCAGTATAATCTACACAATACCATTAAGAAATTTGAACCTATGCATATTTGTATACTGAGTCAATCAGTTGGTCGGCTGGTTGATGGGGTTGGTCGATCGGTCGTTCATCTTACTGTGTATAGCCTCATCTAGTTCAAATACTTTTTGAACATATGTTATATAGATGTTTAAGACTTTTGAAGTGTAAGATAGATAAATAAAATAAAATGTTGTATGTATGTATTCTGTGTTTTATTGAATTATCGAAGTTTATACTGGCGTTGGTGTAGTTGTAATAGTAGTTGTTGGTGTTGGTTGGTTGTAGAAGTAGTTGTTGGTACAGATTGGGTTTATTGGTGTTAGTTGTGGAAGTAGTTTGCTGGTTTGTTGGTTGTGGTAGTAGTTATCGGTGTTGGTTGGATTGTTGGTTGTGGTGGTAGTTGTCGGTGTTGGTTGTGGTAGTAGTTATTGTTGTTGGTTGGTATAGATTGATATTAGTTGTGGTGTAGTTGTTAGTGTTGGTTGTGAGCGTTGCGGTTAATATCTATTTATTCAAGTATGCAACATTCATCTACACAACTTCAACTTTGTGGGCTTGAGAGTCTCCACCGTTGCTAACTCCATTACACTCGACTCAATCATTCTTACAGTTCGCATCGAGTTGAACCTCTCTGCTGTGTATAACATGAGGGAAGATCGTTCTACTAGAGGGTTACATGGAATATTGACGTTTCAACTCCTCGAGCAGTTTTAAGGATTTGCGTTGCTACATACAGGTGAGTGTTTTAACTAAAATTATGATTGTGTGGAATTATTTATCAGTTATCCTAGTGATAGTGTACTATTTAGCATGCAAACAATCTTAATCCTCAGATGCTGTTTAACCTGTATTATGTAAAATTAATATACGCTGACTTTAACTAGCTTGAGGTTGAGACACCTTTACAAAGGTGTTGAGGTTACCTAGACGCATCGGTAAGCCGAGCCTGCAAAACTCGCAGTTGTGTTGTTATTGGCAACTTTAGTTCTCGACTTCGTTGGTTGGTCGGTTGTATTAGTATGGGTTGATGTATATATATATATGAGTAACTCGTTAGACAACAACAGAGACTACTAAATTTAAATTTAATGCTTAAATCTAGTCGCCTATTTTAAATCTAGAGACTTCAACAGTTACATGCACTTTCTTCTAGAACACTCTGTAAGTTGGTAACACTGCTTTGTAGGTGGAGCTAGGTATACAGTGTGTCCAAGATAAGGAGGGCCAGTATGGGGATCTCGGTAATGGTAAGAGATACAAATTTGGTTAAATAGAAAGAAAGTTGCGCAATTAAAGGACTAAAAAAATGACGTTTAGAAATTCTTGATATGATTTTTCGTTTTTGAATTATCTCAAAGAAACCGAATTTTTGGATTTTCTTTTTTATTTTTTTCTGGCGTTAATATTAAAGTTAGAGGGAAACTGATTAAACTTTTTTATAGCAACTTTTAGTGGACTCAATGATTACGTTATCAATTTTTTATCCGACGTTTCGTCTTCGAGAAACCATCATCAACTTCATTTTTTTAAATACGGTCCTGGTTTTTGATGCCAAATTTGCAAAGCCCTTGTTACTCTAAATTCAACAATGTACCACATATTATGGTTAGTTTACGTTTCGAGCTTTTTTCTGATCATTATCAGAAAATTTTTTAGATACGGACCTGCATTTCTCATAATTTTGTAAAAATAAGTTCATACAGTAAGTTAGGCCTTTTTACATGCCGTTAAAATATTAAAATGCACATCATAATGTCATAATTCTGATACATTAATTTAATAAGCAACCAATAACTATTAACAATAAACAACAAATAAATGAACAAAAGATAGGCAGAAAGAATGAGAAAACGAGCCTTGAAACAATGTAATAGGTATTTAACGTTTTGAAATAGAAGAAGAACTTAGAAGATTGGTTCTTGAAGCCTTTCAAATTATAACGCCAGTATTGCTGAATAATGTTTTAGATTCTACAGATAGATGTTACTTATGCATAGAGAATGATGGCAACTTTTTTGAATACCTTCTGTAAATTTAATACCTATTAAATGGTTTTGATGTTTGTTTTGTTATTCTTTCTGTCTATCTTTTGTGTATTTCTTTTTTGTTTATTGTTAATAGTTATTGGTTGGTTATTAAATTAATGTATCAGAATTATGATATTATGATGTGCATTTTAATATTTTAACGGCATGTAAAAAGGCCTAACTTTCTGTATGAACTTATTTTTACAAAATTATGAGAAATGCAGGTCCGTATCTAAAAAATTTTCTGATAATGATCAGAAAAAAGCTCGAAACGTAATTAAACCATAATATGTGGTACATTGTTGCATTCAGAGTAACAAGGGCTTTGCAAATTTGGCATCAAAAAACCAGGACCGTATTTAAAAAAATGAAGTTGATGATGGTTTCTCGAAGACGAAACGTCGAATAAAAAAATTGATAACTTAATCATTAAGTCCACTAAAAGTTGCTATAAAAAAGTTTAATCAGTTTCGCTCTAACTTTAATATTAACGCCAGAAAAAAATAAAAAAGAAAATCCAAAAATTCGGTTTCTTTGAGATAATTCAAAAACGAAAAATCATATCAAGAATTTCTAAACGTCATTTTTTTAGTCCTTTAATTGCGCAACTTTCTTTCCATTTAACCAAATTTGTATCTCTTACCATTACCGAGATCCCCATACTGGCCCTCCTTATCTTGGACACACTGTATACCTAGCTCCACCTACAAAGCAGTGTTACCAACTTACAGAGTGTTCTAGAAGAAAGTGCATGTAACTGTTGAAGTCTCTAGATTTAAAATAGGCGACTAGATTTAAGCATTAAATTTAAATTTAGTAGTCTAGGGATTTCATCTAGTTACATATACTTTTAAGGAACACCCTGTATGTTGGTAACACTGCTCTGTAGATAGAGATAGACATATACCTTTACACGTGCTAAATTTAAATTCGCCGCCCAAATCTAGTAACCAATCTAGGGATTTCATCTAGTTACATATACTTTTAAGGAACACCCTGTATGTTGGTAACACTGCTCTGTAGATAGAGATAGACATGTACCTTTACACGTGCTGGAGAGAGACAGACTATTCTCATGACTGTGAGGTAGAGGAGTGGAGGTGAGGCGCTAGAACTGGTACAAACCCTCTACTTACACCTACTGCTCTCGTGATCTCACTTTCCAAATGCTTGGACAAATGTTGAATAATCTCTTTTTCAGCTAACGTTGGCGTTAAATGCTGAGCTTTATTATATTTTTGTATTATGTAATTTTCACGTGTACTACCACCTTTATCCATGTATCTACCAGTTCTTAGCTGCGTTCTTACTAATGCTTGATGTGCATTACTCCAGTATTGCTCTATAAATAATTTTCTGAATTCATCATAATTGTTCTACTTCTTTTTAACAATACTGTGCCACTTGCCTGCATTATTTTTCAAAGTCATATTAATTACTTGTAATCTCTTATTTTCATCCTGTGTTGTCTTCATTATATCGTTCAATTTTACGATATAACCCATAGGTTGTTCTCCAGGTCTTCCTTCAAATACCGGCAACATCTCTGTTTGTATTTCAATATAAAGACTTCTCTGATTACTACTAAACATTTCCGTTCCATCTTGTATCCTTTTTAATTGATCTTCCATTTCTTTTAGTTTTGTCGAATAATTTTCCTTTAACAGATGAACTCTGGTTACACTAACATTAATTTCTTCTTGTAGCTCATTTCGATTTTTATCTACCTTATCGTCAATTAATTGTAATTGTTTTTGAACATCTTTATTTTGATTTTGTATGTCCTTTATTCTTCCATCTACCTCTTCATTACTCTTTACTAACTTTTCTTCCATGCTATTTATTAAATTGTCTTCTAACTTTTTGCATTCTTCTTTCCTTTCCTCTCTCACATCATTTTTAACTTGATCCTTATAATTTTCCAAAGTTACACAAATATTTTCTATTTGTGCTTGCAATTCTTGCTTATTCTGAAGTTGTACTTTATTAAATTCTTCCTTTAACTCATTTATTGATTCTTCCATCCTTTTTGCCTGGTCTTTTTGTTCTTGGACTTTCTCTGCAGTCTTCTGAATTGCATCTCGTAACTTACCTTCTTTTTCCTCTGCAGCCTTCTGAAAATCTCTCTTGCTTTCCTCAGCCGTTTCCGCAATTGACTGTTGCAAATCCTTCGTTATTGCTTGTAAATTTTTTTGCATAAACTGCCACATCTTTGCTATTGTCTGTTGCATGCTGACTTCTTCTACTACCTGTTCCTCATAAATTCTTACCTGATCACCTTGTTGTATTTGCTCTACCTCCTCTTCAGCACCACTTGCTACCACCTCCATTTCTTCTTGTTCTACCTCTTTTTCCTCTTCAATCTTCTTGCTTTTTCTTGTAGTTTTTTTATCAGCCATATTTTTAGTTTAAAAATGTCTAAATGTGCCTATTTTTAATTCCTACCCTGTATATTAACTTGAAATCTTTCTATTTTATCTCCCAATTAAACCTTTTATCAAATGCTTTAATTACTTTATTGATTATCACTCTAATCTTCTCAAAAGAATTCAATTATGATACGTTCTTTAAATTTTGATTGGGTTAATCTTTATTAATAACAAATTGACCATAAACTTGGTCTATCAGTTACAAATTAAATCTGTTTAGTTTTATTTTTATAAGCCTCACGCTTGGGCGACCATTTAATTATGCTGTGCCAAGCATGTCTTACGTTAGATAATCAACCATTAATTATGTTATAGCTTACCAAGTAAACTATGCCTTGACTCTTTGAATTAATTAAATATCACAATGATATTTACTTTTTTTATCGAGAACTCTTATTTTTCAGGGTTGGGTTCATCAAAATATAGTCTGCTACTTTTTGAAGCATTAAAAATTTTAACCTTAAATTCTCTGACTATCAATGACGTTAAATATCAAACTTGACTTTCAAATTAATTCAACAAGGTATACTTAACTTAACTTATCTTAACAAATCTGTATTAGTTGCTTATGTCTTCACCAAAAACAACACTCACCACTGTATTCCGTCTTGAACAAACCACAGCATTCAGCAACAGCAAACCCCTTTTTCACCTGTCAAACTGACGTCGACTCCAAAATCCAGTCCTGACTCGTTTTAGATATCACTGTTCCTCCTAGCTGCTACTGCTCTTTCTGGATACAACCATCACAGCTATCAGCAACCACTAGATATCCTCGTCACACGATCTGTTATCCTGGTAAGTTTGCCTCCTTTGATTGATTCCAATTATAACTTTGTCCCATTTATTTTCAGATGCCCAAACGTCTCAAGCACCATACACCAAGTATCCAATTCAATTAATAATTATTGTAAAATTACCTCTTCTTATATGTCGCTTGTACCAATAAATCCAATCTCCATAAACTATTATTATTTCTTGTATTCCAATATTCAAATAACTGTATTAATAACTTCCCATTTACCACTTCATATTACCATATCAAATTATATAAAAATCAAGCAAAAATTCGTTTTATTTTCAATATTGCTTTAGCCAAATTTTACATTATATCTGTTTTCTTGACTTCTATTTACGGAACTGTTTTAAACAAATTTTTATATCTAATAGTAACGATTATTTATGCACACTATTTTAGTTATTTTTTTAATAATAATAATACAAAATTTGCTTAACAAACACAATTGTCAATGCAACCTTGGTTTGATTTTATTATATCCAACTATTAATTTCAATACATTCAAATTAGCCTACCAGTATTTAATGAATCACAATGAATAACGCAACAAGAGCTCTGTTTCTATTACTTTCATCATTGAAATCTAAAATTTTATATCCATTAAGATTTAATTATTGTAACTGTTCAAATTTATTAGTTCATTTTTTTATATTTCTTTAATATGATTAAGATTCCTGCACCATGTATCATTACAATATACAGCTTTATTTACTTGTAGAACAATGAAAATGTATGAATCACCAAGCATATGTGAACACTTTCGACCAGCCGAGGCTGGCTTGGGAATGAAGAAGATCCTGAACAATGGGGTTGGAAGAAAACCACAGATTGTCTGGAGCCAGTAACCACGCTAGAACCACCAGCACCTCAAGCCGTTTTTTAAACTTATTTCTTGCAAATGCAAGAAGACCTGTCAGAAAAACTGTGGATAAAAAAGCAGGCCTCAAGTGCTCGAATACCTGTGTGAACTGCGAAACCAGTTGCAGATATTGTTGATGAGACCTCGCGCTGAGTAGACGTGCTTCGTCGCTGCCGCTAGTTTAATCAGTGTAGTGATTTACATATTAATACCATGGGTCCTGTAACAAGAAGTGGTGAAGCTACTGACATCGAGGTAGTCGCTCAAAGGGTTGTGGAAAAACTGCTGGATTCCGACTCTCTAATAGAAAAGCTGACTACAATAATTAATACAACTTTGAAAACCGAAATATCAAAAATTGTTGAAAGCTATGAAGCCAAAGTAGCTTCACTAGAGTCCCAGCTGCAAAAAATAAAAGGTGACATGGACGATAAGATGGATGCCTATGAACAATATACTCGAGTGAACAGCTTAAGAATATTCGGCTTACCTGAAAAACCCAACGAGAATATTAATGATGTCGTACGCAGCCTATGCGAGGAGAAGTTAAATGTCCATCTCGCCGAAAACGACATCGACGTCTGTCATCGGCTTGCTGCACGAGAAGGTTCGCATCGGCCAATCATCCTAACATTGGTACGCCGAGATGTCAAAAAAATGATTTACACTAATAAAAGGAAGTTAAAAAATTCCTCCGTCGTTATTCGAGAAGACCTCACAAAACGTCGTATGGATCTTCTAAAAAGTGCTATCGAAAAATACGGAAGAAACAAGGTATGGACAAGTGATGGAAATTTTTTTATTAAAACAAACTCGGGAATTCAAAAAATTACTACGTATACTCAATTTCAAAAGTTGTCCGGGAACAAATGATTTCCTGAGTATACATAAAATAAGCTATGGAACAGCGGCGATAAACGATAATCTCACGCTAAGTGTTTTGTACAGCATTTTTATGTCAGATAGCAAATATTTTATTTGAATTTATTGTAGCATTTGCATTGCGATTTCAGTTGTTTTTTTGTTTTTGTTGTGGTGTATTGATAGTTTAGTTATTTCTGAAATTTAATTTATTTGTAAACAAAGTTACTTGTTGTGATGAGCAGCAAACGGGTAGACAACTGCCTAAGTGTTGTACACATTAATATTAGATCACTCTTACCGAAAATTACTGAAATTAATGCATTACTTAAAGAAAAAAGTTACGACATCCTAGCAATATCTGAAACATGGCTGAAGCCTTGTATTCCTATTTCAAATTTAAATTATAAAATCTTTCGCAAAGATCGTGTTGATCGTGGGGGCGGAGTTGCTATTTTTGTTAAAAATTCTATTACCACTAAAATTATTCAAAGTAATGACAATATAGAGCAGCTATGGCTGGCAGTAAATCTTAACAATGAAACATATGTCTTCGGAGTGGTCTACAGGCCGCCGCTGACTAATTACAAAGTTTTTATAGACGAACTCGAGGAATCCATTTCTTTGTGCTCTGAGATTTCAACTAAAATTTTCTGTCTGGGTGATTGCAACATAGATATGTCAGATTTTTCGAGTTCAGCCACGCAGTACTTTCATTACATGTTAGATTCATTAAGTTTTGATCAACTTATTAAAGATCCCACTCGAATATCGAAAAACAACAGTACAGTAATAGATCTCATAATTACATCCGATAGTAACTGCATTATTGAATCTGGTACGTGTGAACATGGGTTATCTGATCATGAAGCAGTTTTTTTGTAAAATATCAATTAATAAATTTAAAAAAAATAATCCTACATTACGTACTTTTCGAAATTTTAAGTATTTTAATTTTGATAATTTCTATAGAGATTTGCAAATGTTACCGTTGCATCAACTCTACTATATGAGAGATATTGATGCTAAAATAAACCTTCTAAATAATTCTATTATTAATCTATTTGATCAACATGCCCCGTGGATAACTATTAAAATGAAAAGGAAACCTGCGCCTTGGTTAACGGATAATATTAAGCTCTTAATGAAATTAAGACCCAAGGCAAAATCTAAATTCAGCAAGACTAAAAATCCAATGCATTGGGAATATTACAAATCCTTGCGAAACTTTACTAATCTAGCCATTCAGAATGAAAAGAAGGCGTACTTCGACTTTAAACTTCGAAATGGGGGTGTAAATTGCATTTGGAAAGAACTAAAATCGATAAATATAAATGTTAATAAGCAAAATTCTATACCAGAAACTCTTAAAAAACCACAGCAAATAAATGACTTTTTTATAGATTCCATACCCAATATACATCCGGATCAACAGCTTATTAAATATTATCGTGATAACGTACTTACAACAGAAAATCTTTCTTTTACTACTGTTAATGTTGACCAAGTTGATAAACTAGTTCGAAGTATAAATAGCAATGCAGCGGGTGTTGATGGAATAACAATTTACATGATTAAACTTTGTTGTCCATATATACTGCCATTTATAACACATATATTAAATTATTGTTTAACGGAATGCGTTTTTCCAAGTTGTTGGACGAACGCAGTTGTAATTCCACTGCCCAAAATAAGCAATCCCCAAACGTATAAGGATCTGAGGCCAATTAGTATATTACCAGCTCTTTCCAAACTATTAGAAAAAATTCTTAATATGCAATTATGTCAGCATTTAAAGGCTCATAATATTTTATCAGATTCACAGTCAGGCTTCAGACCATTTCATAGTTGTGCTACTGCTCTTTTGAATATAACAGACGATATTCTAACTGCATCCAATGATGGAAAATTAACAGTATTGACTCTTTTAGATTTTAGTAAGGCTTTTGATACCATAAATCATGAATTGCTATTAACTGTATTATACTACATTGGTCTTAGTCCTAACGCTCTTCTATTAATGAGAAATTATCTCTCCAACAGGGGCCAACAAGTTAAAGTCGATGGACGCTTATCTAAGTTGAAATTTATCAAAAGAGGGGTTCCACAGGGATCAATTCTTGGTCCATTGTTGTACTCTATATATACGATTAAGCTTCATGATTATGTTAAAATCTGCAACATTCATATGTATGCAGACGATACACAGGTTTACTACTCCTTTCCACCAGGAAATTTTAATGATGCAGTTGCTATTATTAATAATGATCTGAATTCTCTCGCAGACGCAACCCGGAAACATGCTTTAATTTTAAATCCTGAAAAATGTTGTGTATTGATATTTGGAAATAAACATGAATGTGAGGTTAAGAAAAATCAACTTAATATTCACATTGACAATAAAATTATACCAGTTGTCGATGATGCAAAAAACCTAGGTCTCATATTAGATAATAGCTTTAGGTATAGAAAACAAATTTCTAAATATATTCAAAACGCATACTGTAATCTTAGAATGCTGTACCCTCACAGATCATATCTCAATAAAGCAGTAAAATCGATTCTTTGTGAAACTCTTGTTTTATCACATTTCACGTTCTGTTCTGAAGTGTATGATCCCTGTTTGGATCTAGATTCAAGTAAACGAATCCAGAGAGTCCAAAATGCCTGCTTGAGATATGTTCATGGGATTAGAAAATACGAGCACATCTCATATAAATTATCTGACACTGGGTGGCTGAACATGAAAAACCGAAGACTTCTTCAGAGTTCCTCGTTATTTATGAAAATTATTGTAGAAAAGCAACCAGCTTACGTTTACAATAAAATTACCTACAGAACAGATGTACATAATTTAAATCTGAGGCACAAATGGACTCTGACAGTTCCTCAACACAGGTTGGCTCTTTTCCAAAGGTCATTTTCCTACACTGTCGCGAAAACGATAAATAACTTGCCAAAACGTGGTCTTTGTCTGCTTGTTTGCAATTATTTCAGTTGCTCTTTCTCATCAACAGCAAAAAAAAAAAAGTTTAAAAGGTATTTTAGGCACGAAATTCAATTAATTTTTTTTTATAGCATATTTAAGGTGGAGTTGAAAAACAGGCTACTGAACTTCACCTTAAGATTCCATTATATTATAAATTGTAAATATATGTACATATGTAGATAATGGAATAAATATTATTATTATTATTATTATTAATAACATGCCTCTTACTGAAATCGAAGAAAACGGGGATGGGCCACAAGATAGTCCGCTACCTCAATACGTCACCTACCTATTTTATTATATTGATTAACATTACATAGTTTTCATATTAATCAACCATGAATCGCTGTTTATTGTTTTGTTGCACCTATATAACCTAACGTTAACGTATCTGCGCAGACGTATAATGATGCATTTAAGTATATGCCTTCCATAAGGAGGCGACTGACTACTTCATGCATTCGTCATTGCTTTTCTCATAACTATTGAAGGTCCGAAAAAATTACTTACACATAAATTTTGTAGAATTTTATCTGCTATTTCAAAGTACAGTATGTTTACAAGGAAATGCTTACTTTTAGTGTTATGAACGGAAAGCTATTTATTTTCCAAAATCTACTGATTTTTGCCCGTTTTTCAACGCTTCTTTACACGGAAACCATATGTCGTACAAAAAAATGATACGAATATTAATTGTAAAATTTTCTTGTCTTTGTTTTAATATAGGATCATCTTTTGCGTAAAAAGCTTACTTTGCAAGTTATAAGCCAAAAATCAAAAGAAACTGTGATTTTCAGTGGCTTTTTTATGATCTGTTATATATGCCGAAAAAAAAATTATTGGACAACTTCAGATTCCTGTTCAACACCCCAAAAAACATAAAGTAAGTCACTCAAAACAATTACACCAGAACTTTCCACTCTAAGCTCTTTTTGAACACCATTTTACTGGACTAATAATGATGTAGGAATTAAAAGTCGTTTATGGATCTAGCTGTATGATTTTAATTTTGTGTGTAGGCTAACACTTCGTAGAAATTAGTTGTGTTGTTAAGACATTAATTTCATAACTGTAGACGTTTATAGATTTTATGACTTTAAACGTTCATAGAATAGTCAAACTTGTTGTTATTTTTAAAGTTTAGGGCCAAATATGAAGCACCAAGCTATATATACATTCATGTTAGCTTCACTGCTCGACTCGTGTCATAGTTATTTAACTAAATTAATACTACCCGAATATACTAAAACGTCTCTTTGTATTTCTCATTTGATAAAAAATGTATTTTCCGAGAACGCAACCATTAACATAATACTGGAGAATAGAATAAATGCTGAATCAGCTGCATCATTTACAAATCCACGCATAATTGTTAACATTGACAGACCAGTTGTATTATCTGTATTTTATGGCAATTACATTATTTACACAAAGGGGAATGATGAGTTGAAGGCTACCCTATATAATCTACAACACAGCTCAATTTGGAGCATAAGCGAATCGCCAAGAGGAAATTTCTTAGTTATTATTTCAAGCCCAAATAACCTGAAAACAACAACTCAAATGTTTTGGGATCTAAATATAATCAATGTGATAGTAGTGGTTAGCGAAAATGATAATTCAGTTCCACAGATTTACACGTTTAACCCATTTTCCCCAGAAAGTAATTGCGCTTCAACGGCCACTTTAAGCTTTCCTCAAGCATGTGAAGATATATCTATAATATTCCCATTCGATGGACCCGTTAATAATTTTAGTAGTTGCTTGTTTAAAGTCTTTAGTTTCACTGAACTTTCTAAATATGCAAAACAATCAGCTATTGACGGAGTAATTTGGTTCAAAATTAATCTAATCAGCCAAATATTAAACGCTAACGTGTCATTTTCCCTAACTACAAAACTGAAGGATATGCATAATAAAAGCAAGGGTGAAATATTGTTAATGCCGCTGCTTGCAAAATCGGAGGACTTGCTTCGGGACTACGATTTGAGCGAAAGCATTTATCAAGATCAAATGGTTTGGGTGGTTCCAAAAGCACCAAGAGTATCAAAAGTCAAAATAATTTACTATGTTTACAGCACGCAGATTTGGACGATGGTAGTTGTTACTTTTGTAGCAGAGGTTTGCGCTTGGTGGTTAATAGCAAATTTTTCGGAAGGTTGTAAGGAGTTTTGGAAATCTTTTATTACGATGTTTGCTGTTTCCGTAAGTAACTCCGTAATTCTAAAACCGAAAACCAATGTAATGCGGTTTCTGCTACTGACTTATTTACTCTATTATCTAAACATTTCGACTTTTTTCCAAGCAAATTTGATGCGAATTTTAACTCGACCTTTGTACGAGCAGGGAATTACCTCAACGGAAGAACTTGCAGATTCAAACTTGCCAATATTAGCTCATGAAGGAACAAACAAAGTATACTTTAGTCAAACTTATGAAAATGGCAGCGCTCTAGAAAGAATATATCAAAATTTCTTCTTTGTAACTAAGATAAACAGAACAGATGACTTATACAGAGTGGCCTATTATCGCAATTGCAGCACCTACGCTGGAAGTAATGGTGTAAAGATGTTTGTAAAGGATAAATCTTTAGTGGATATAATAGATAACCCTATCGGGTTAAGGTCTATAGATGCACCAGTGCTGATGAAAAGGGGACATTACCTACTACCAGTGTTTAACAGACTTTTAAGAAAAATAGCTGAGACTGGACTAGCAGAAAAAGTACTTTCAGATTTTATACAAAACACGTATTCTACTACAGAGAGTAATACTACGCCTAAATTTAGCATGCATCATTTGCAAGCTACTTTAATTTTGTGGGTAAATGGTTTGGTATTTTCCACAAGCGTGTTTGGGATAGAATATGTAGTGTATCTTATTGGAAAAAACAAAATAATAATAAATTAACATTGAAATTGATTTTTTTCTCTTTATAAAGTGATAAGTGTTTTAAACGAATACAATAATGTTGTTGAAGAAAGAATGTGCATATATTCGTATTTGTGTCTGTTTGTATTGCTTTACATTGTCATCCAATTTCTAATCTGCACTATTTTCTACCAATTCAAAGGTTTTCTTCCACTCCCGTTTCTATTTACCCTTATCTAGAACCTGCCTTCTTTGGTGTCCTTTATTATCGCATATGGCGTATGATTTACATGGTTTTACCAATTGTTGACAGTAATAGTATTTCTATTCTTAAATATCCCGTTGTCCTCATTGCTCTTTTTTAATATCTTCTGAATATTGTTTTTTAATCCTTCTGCTTGCTGAATTTAGATATATTTTTATCCTACACTATGCTACATTATTGATATTGCTTTTACAAAATGTATGTTTCTATAATTTATTGCTTGGTGTAGTACTCTTTGATCTTGTGCAATTTTTTATTTTCGGATGTTTATGGTCTTTGAAGCGCTTAATACCACGTCTATCTTCTAGAATTGTGTCTTTGTCGTATTCTCACAGGGAAAATATTTTGCTTTACAATTTGACTTTGTTACGGCACAATCGGAATTTTACACCAGACCTCACGTATCACAGGTTGGTTTGCGTTGAGAGGCAGCGGCAGAAAGCCGCCGAAGATCCGCTGCTAGCGTGAGATTTACGTTACTCGTAAAGTCCGGTCCTGTCTTAGAACAGTGACAATTTTGATGATTATCCAGTCGCCACAGGGAAAACTAAAGACCTAATTACTTTAGACGTTCGATTTTAACTTTCTTTTACACTTTCCTGACAACTGTCTAGTGCTCTAGTCAATAGTTAAACACACTTCTGAATCTAGCCCGCTTAAAGTAGTCACTCACTTGTTGATTAAGCGAATTGCACCTTTACGCAAAGAAATAAAAAATGTAGTTTAATAAGAGAGATTTATTGCACTTTCATATGACTGGGGCTGCACAACAGAAAATGTAGGTTGTAAATTCAAATATCACAGCATGCAACACATAAGCTAATTTATAAAATTGAAGCTCCATTGGTTTATAGTCAGTGGAGTTCAAGTTGCCAACACAGAATAAGTCTTACAATGTATACTAATAAGTAATAATATAATGCTACTACAAATTCAAACTAAATCTGGTAACAGTGTCAAAAGCGTTACAAAATTCAAGACACCAAAGAATGACGGTCAAGGTCAATAACAGCTTGAGCGTGCGTTTTCTAATGTATGCACTTCACTGGGGAAAACTTACAACTCTGTGAAGCATTGTAAAATTTAGTACAAATACCTTATATCGAGAAAGTTGATCCTAAGGGGACACCAAAGACGGCGTAACAAGGTAACAAAGACAAAATACATCTGTTTGGTGGCTTGGAGGAGAATAGTTGCAGCAGTAAAGCTCTCCTCCCTCAAGCAATTTTTGAAATAGCCTAGCGCCACGGTCCGACATCACGCACAGAGTTTAGACAAATTCAAATAAGCTACTTAACTCGGGCCGCCGAACAGATAGAGTGGAGCAGGCAACCCAAATAACATATTACAAAGGTCACTTGATAATATTTTAATTATAATTACTAAAAGGATCGGAGATGCCGACCCTTATAATTAGAACTAATTTCAATAATTGTCATTAAATAACTTTTTGAGGTTATGATGCAAATAGAAATGTCGACCAACTTAAAAGTCAAGCCTGACATTTGCGCATTTGTAATTGAAAATGTTTAGGCCTGTGGCCTGGCTCTTCCTAAATCTAATTATTGGCTGCGACGTCGAAACCAAAACACCTTGCCCGTGATATGGTTAAGTTTTTAGCGTTTTTCTTTGGAGTTCCTTTATTCAACCATTTACAAAGACTAAATTGTGTATCTCTACTGCTGTTTTCACAGTTACATGCAAGTATAAAGGATTGACTTGTAAAGTAGTCTCTTAAGGAAATTTTAATTATTCATAGAACTGCCTGCATTATGGGTAACCGTAAGAAACTAATTCGTAGTCAAGGACGTGAAAGAATCTATAGCGACTATTGCAACTTTTCTCAGTCGTTTTGCAAGAATGAGTGACTAAAGCAACCGATGTTGGCTTAAATACAGTTAAACGAATTGTTAAACGAGCCTAACAAAGTGGCGGAAGAAAATTTACTTCTCCAAGAAAACAAATTACTAAACTTACCCCAGGTCATCTGTCGATCAATATAAAGAAGAAGTAATCCCAAGTGTGATTTATAACTTTGCCATAAAAAGAGACCTACAATGAAAGCTGTATTCGAAGTCGAACAAAATGAAGGGGGGTGTTAATTTCACTGAGAAATTACATTCCTTTGGGCGATTGGTACATAAAATGGGTTTTCAATAGAGAAAATGTCAAGACAATAGGCACGTTCTAATGGAAAAGAGAGAAATTCCGGCAAAACGTGTTGATTTTTTAAGAAAATATAAATGTACTCTTATCTGATTCAACTAATGAAGGTTTTGGTTCTCAAAAGTTTGGTCTAGACATGATTGCAATTTTTTCTATATGCGATTAATTTTAGTTAAGCTAGTACTGAGATTATTATACACTTATTTAATTTAATGACCATACATATGAATTACCCTTTATATGGTGTTTAGTTGTATTTTATCAGTTCTAACTTTTTTTATTACTTTATTGGAGACCATATTAGATGAATTAGAAGGAGTAAATCAGAAGCTTTTTATAAAGACTGCATTAAAGGAACTGTTAAGTTTCTAAAGGGATTATGATTTGCGGCTGCATATCAGCTAACGGACTGTTAATTTATTTATTATGTACACACTGGGAGGTAAATAAATCACTATCAAAGTTTTATTGTTCAAATAGTAGTTTATTTATCTAGAACGAAAAGTGGCATTTTAAAGACGAGAAAGTTGTTTCAGCCGAGGACGGAATTACTTGCGAGGACCTTTAAAAACACTTTTCGTTCGTGGTGAATACAACGGTTTATTTCATACTGCAAGCTTAATAAATTTTAAAAAAATTGTAAATCATTTCAAATTTAATGTCAACAACTGACGTATAATTTTAAAGAACTTGAACTTCAAAATTTGACGGTAGCTACTCTGAATTATTATCTGTATTCTCATTTTCTTCTCTAAAATTAAGAAGAGTTCAATTAATCACTTTGTTTTTGTTTAAAATAGTAAATAATCTAACTTCTACACCGGAATTGTTAGCCAAATTAAATATACGTGTACCTTGTATTAACACACGTAACAATGAATCTTTCTCGTATGGCAATCCGAGAACTAATTATCATTTTTGTAGTCCGCTGATTACCATGTGTTACACGTACAACCAGTTTTGCAACGAATTGGATATATTTGGGCTGGGATTTTGTCAGTTTAAAACTAAGCTTAATAAGCACCTTTATGCCATTGCATTACAATTATAATTTTAATTTGGTTTTGTTATGTATTTATCTTTATTCTGTAACTGGGTTTTTTTACCTGTTGAATAAAGTAACTATTATTATTATTATTATTACTTAAAATTTTACTTTAAAGTACTAGGACTTTAATGTTCCATTTTTTGTACAATAAATAAGTTTTAAAGTACTTGAACTTTAAAATTTTACTTTAAAGTACTAGGATTTTAATGTTCAATTTTTTGTACCATAAATAATCCGAAAAATTTCATTTTTGACATCAGTATGAAATAAATAATGTTTAAATAATAATTTACCCATTGTAGAGGGGTACTACTGAAATACTTAATCAAATTATATCACAATTATTATTTTAAAGCATAAAACAACTAAAAATTATATTCCCCTTCAAAAGTTATAATATTAAAAGAAATAAATAAATAAAAAAATATTAATTATATTTTTATAGAAGCTTTATGTGTTGAGGCTGGTAGCAGTCAAAGCAAATAAAGCCATTTTTATTGCGAATAACCTATATAACTTTATTTTAAAACGAATACTTATACTGCAATAAAAGTAACAAAATTAGAAAAAAATAATTTAGTAGAAATGTTAAAACTCAAGATTGAGGTAGAATTGTGATACGCTGGAAATAATTCTTCCATGGTTATGATGGATGAAAATCACAAGTAATAATTAAATTGTATTGCTCAAATGTTTGATTTTGTTATTTTATATGAGTAGGCAGATAAAGTAGCAACAGTGGCAACTTTATATGCCTAATCAGTTAAAGTACTACCTTTACCTTTGGTTATAATTATAATTAACGCCTTAACTTTGCGAATCAAGCCACAAGTTTCCACTTTTATGGTGTTTGAAAATGAACATATTTTATTTAGACTTACAAAATATAAAAATTTAAATAACTTCTAAATAACTTAAAAATCTGATGACTTTCTAGTTTCTGAAATTATTTTTATATGTGAAGCAAAGAAAAATACAGAAAATACAATACAAAAAAAATAACAGTCAATTAATCAAATAAATGGTAAAATAATACAATATAGATTCCTCTAATGGTTAACAACCTAAATTGTCTTCAACGAAATCATCTTCTTGTTCAGATGATAGATTAGAACCGGATTCACCGCTGTCGTCTACTGTAATAATTATTTCTTCTCTGTTATCCATAAGTATTCCCACTTATGTTTGTCGACACTGCACATATATTCTTCCATTCTTGCACACTCACACTTCCAAAATTATTTTCTTCAGAAGTGTTAACATCGTCTAATTTGAATGTTGTATTATTTGTAGCAACATAGTTCTTTACTGACACCCATATTTTCCCATTCTGGTTTAATTCTGGATGGTAAGGGGGTAATCGTAGGACTACGTATGACCATGTTCCGCTCATAATTTCTCAATCATATAACTTTTATGTGTAGGTTTATGTAATTTTCTTGTACCATATAATTGGTTTTGTTTTATTCAACTTAATATAAATGTTTCTTACTGATAACCACTTTTGCATGTCTGCTTTTTCCAAACAAATGTTGGATTCGGCTCAGTACAGACATTGTGATACCATGCATTATCGATGACCAAAACCGACTTTTTTGAAGATTTGCCAATAATTTTTCGTTCAGACAATTCACATAATTTTAATGGTTTATTTCATCGTGGCAATTATCTGTCTCTTAAGTCCTGATTTAAACATCAGGAATGAATTTGGTACGAAACCTTTTCTACCTCCTGCATGAAGAATAATCAATGCTTGCCCTTTACTGACGGGGGATTTTAAACAATTGTTGGTACCATCATCACAACATTTAGAACAGTATGGAAGCTATGCAAGTACGTTTCATCAGTGTACACAATATTTCAGCATTCGGTTTTATATTTTATCTTGAGAATTCAACACAATTTGCTGGAATTTCTCTCTTCTCTATTAGAACGTGTGCCTATTGTCTTGACATTTTCTCTTTTGAAAACCCATTTTATGTACATACCAATCGCCCAAAGAAATGTAATTTCTCAGTGAAATTAACACCCCCCTTCATTTTGTTCGACTTCGAATACAGCTTTCATTGTAGGTCTCTTTTTATGGCAAAGTTATAGATCACACTTGGGATTACTTCTTCTTTATATTGATCGACAGATGACCTGGGGTAAGTTTAGTAATTTTCAAAACAACTGAGAAAAGTTGCAATAGTCGCTATAGATTCTTTCACGTCCTTGACTACGAATTAGTTTCTTACGGTTACCCATAATGCAGGCAGCTCTATGAATAATTAAAATTTCCTTAAGAGACTACTTTACAAGTCAATATTTTATACTTGCATGTAACTGTGAAAACAGCAGTAGAGATGCACAATTTAGTCCTTGTAAATGGTTGAATAAAGGAACTCCAAAGAGAAAACGCTACAAACTTAACCATATCACGGGCAACGTGTTTTGGTTTCAACGCCGCAGCCAATAATGAGATTTAGGAAGAGCCAGGCCACAGGCCTAAACATTTTCAATTACAAGTGCGCAAATGTCAGGCTTGACTTTTAAGTTGGTCGACATTTCTATTTGCATCATAACCTCAAAAAGTTATTTAATGACAATTATTGAAATTAGTTCTAATTATAAGGGTCGACATCTCCGATCCTTTTAGTAATTATAATTAAAATATTATCAAGTGACCTTTGTAATATGTTGTTTGGGTTGCCTGCTCCACTCTATCTGTTCGGCGGCCCGAGTATAGTGCCCATTTTGTCTTCTGAACGAACGATTGTTAGAGATCCGATATGGCGGTCTGATATGTTCCTGTGATGTATAATGTTGTGTTGGAGCCGGTTAGTCCTTCATCCTTTGCCTTCTTGTCTTATGAGCTGTTATCTGGTTTCCTTCTTTCACTGCTGGTGTGGATGTGTTCTCTGGTATGAATGGATCCTCTGGTGCAAATTCGATAAATCTGACTGTGCCTCTAATTTACTTCCCTTTGAACTGGTGTGATTGTGGTCTTTGGTATTGAATGGATCTTCGGTGTGAATGGGATCAAGGCTCGTAGAGATCTCCTCCAGGCTGTTCGGGGCGCTGCAGGGTCTCTCAGTCGGTATGTGTGTCGTTTGGCATGTATGTTGGCTCTGCCTATAACTTCTCTGGTTACTGTGGCCCTCTTTTCGCGGGGTTACCTTCTCCCCTCAGTGTCGAAAGAAGAACCCTAACCGTTCTTTTTGCTTAGTGTAGTCCCATTTCGGTCTTGCAGTACCTTAACTGTGGGGTCTTGCTTCTGCCTCGGGGTTTTATTTTGTAGGAAGTTGTCAGGGGGGTACTTTGGGGAGATACGGGAGAATTTTGGGGGGTTCGTAGGGTTGGAACTTCTTCGAGATGGGTTGTTACGTGATTGTTCACCGGCTCAGCATTGCCATCCAGCAGCGACGAACAGTCTCAATGCCTGTAGTGGGGTTGGTCTGGCCTCGGGTTCCTCCTGGAGTCATTACCGTCTTCTCAAGTAGTTGCCATATCGTGGGGTGGGATTGGGTTTTCAAGTGTGTGTGTGTGTGTTCGTAAGATTATTAGCGGGGTGATGCCCTTCCTGTTTTTTTTTGCTGGCTGAGCTCTCTTGCGTAGGATTCATCTGAGTGTAGAAACATTTCTGCGAAATTTTTCTGATCTGGTAAGGGGGAGTTGCTACGTGTAGAATGCGCCGCCTGCCGTAATTACGAATTTGAATATTATTTTTCCCGTGCACTGCTCATTGGCTTTGGCCATGACAATTGTGATATGCCTTTATCTGGGGAAAACCGATGGCAGACCTTGACACGCTCTTTCTTCTTCGCTAGCAACTGAAAGCGAGCAGTTCACAAAAGGTGTAATTCACAAGTTTGGGGATGCTTGTATAGGGTTCTTGGTTGGCTGGAAGTAGTGAAGTTATGTAAACCTTCAGGTCTTCGTAGATTTGAGACCCCGAACTTATTTAAGGACAATGTTTCTTTCACATCGGCGATTTTATCAGTGATTGCACTTACGAGCTGTTCTTTTTGTGCCCAAAAACCACCTGGGGTGAGTAGCTATTTCGCATTAGGGAGCCTGTCCTTGCTTGTTCTACTAGAACCTTCTTTTTCCCTCTTACAGCAAGCAGTACCAGGCAAAATTAATGCAGGTCTTGGATTAGCCGCGACTGCGCGATTGTCAGGCAATGCGGCCACATTAAACCTGGGGCGCGCAGCTCTTTCGTTCTGCGTTTACGGCAAAGTGCTAGAGAGCCCGCGAGACGTTCTGTCGAGCCTTCAGGGAACCGCTTTCCCTTGTCGCCAGCGCTCAGTTAGGGCACAAGAAGGATCCGTGCTGTGGATTGTATTTGGCCCCGAGGTTTGGCATTTTAATCCCGCCGGAGCAGCGCTATTTTACGCTGAGTACTAACACCGACGGCTGCAGGAACTTCTCGGCGGAAACCTCGAGAATCGCGATAAGCTCCCCCAGACCTGAGCCTCCAAGACCTTTTTGCGGCTAAGTAGCTTGCAGAGCTGCCTGTTTTAATATGTTGTAAACTGCTGTTGTGACCGCAACTGTGAGTATAGTTAGTGCATGTAGTTATTAAGGTAGAGCGTTTCTACAATTCCAATCTATGCTATTTGTATGATGATTTATTGTAAATATGTACTGTGATATTAGCATAAAATTAAATTATCTTAAATTACCAGTATACAGGGTAAGTCAGCTACGATTTGATTGCATTTGTTGAAGCTATCTTTCAGGAAGTGTGTTTTAGCTAAGTATAGAGTTTACAATTTCTCATTAGTTCACCGGGGTGCATTTGCCATTATCTTCAAAAATTGTTGGCGCTCTGGGCTTTTAATAATTAATGTTCTACCGATTCATTTTTGTTTTTAAGAACTACCCGGCCTTCAATCGCTGAGCTGGCGGCCGACATTTTCACGAATTTTTGTACCTCATCTACCTGTCGTAAAGTGATTCACTCTTTTCGTCCCGGGGATTTAATGTTCTTCACACCTGACTGAATACCGCCCTTATACAGTTTCTCTGTCGTCCTTTTCGTGGCATTGGCTGAGTGACTCGCAGCTTGATGAGAACAACGCAATCAGAACGTCTGAATTTCCTCAACTCAAGGTATTTGTCGATTTAATAGTGTTTGTAACTTTTAGAAATCTATAGTGAAGTGTTGTTTTTGCAAATTTCGCCATTAGTTGATTTAAATCGTAAGATGTTGAACAGTACCTTCAAGTTTTATTGTCTACATGTTGTTTTGCGTTTTAAGTTCAAGTAACCGTTGTTGTACCAGTATTGAAATAAGTATCGTTAAATTTCGTTCATGTAACGTAGTTTTTTGTGCCCAATTTAACGTTATTACTGTTTGAAATGTAGCTATGCCGTTTGATTGTTATTGTACCGCTGTGTTTAGTTAAAACGTCGCAAATTAATCTAACTAGCTATTTTGGCTATTATTTTTAACTGCAACGAGTAAACATTTACATGTTTATTGTCATTCACATACTTTATTACTTTAATAGTGTTTATTGTTAATTATCTACGTTTTCCATTAATGTTTGCATGCATTTTGTGTTTTGTTTTGATGTACAGGGATTCAGATGATGTACGCAAGTGCAGCTAAAGGTAGGTTTCATTCAGCTGTTGTAGCCGCCACCTGAAGCTGTGCCAAGGTAGAAGTAGAAAGGTGAATCACTCGCTTCCACATTCAGGGAGCGTTCACCTGTGTTGCTGATTTTGCTTTCCCGATTTAGCACGAAAGTGTTGGCGCATCAATATTTAACATCTTTTATCTAGTTTAATGGAATTGTAGCTCTAATTCAAAGGTCGTAAAGAACCTGCTCTCTCGCTGAGCGTTTCCAAGTCGGAGCAACCTTTTGTTACCGTCCATCGTAACGGGGTTGGGGCTACGTATCCGTTTAAAGTTTCGATTGTGTAGTCTTTATGTCGTTAAAGTCGTTTTTGACGGTAACAATATTACTTGTTAACCTAAAGAAGCTGTGAAACTGACAAATTAGATTGGTGCGAGTCAAAATCTCTTTTTATTCAGGCAGTTAGTAGCGACAGTATAAATTTATGTTGAACATGTTACTAGTTAAATGATAAGAAATTATATTAGACATGGGTGAGAGTTGAGCTGAGATAAATAAAATATTCATCACAGAATACAATTCTTACTTAAACCGCTTTCTTATGACTTTGAATAAACTGAAATTTGACCGTTTCAAAAGTCTTCTGATAAAGCTGTAATACATAGATTATACCACAAATGCAATGACGCTAATGTAAGCGAATTATCGACGTCTTTTAGATTGCAAAATTTGAAAACCTATTACTTGAGCTCAATTTGAAGTATTTTCTCTGATACAGTTATACAGGCAAAAAAAGTAACTCAAAACGTTGAAGTGTAGGTAAAGTACTTAAGGATCACGCTGTACTGTATACAGGGAGTTTATTATAACGCGCAATATGTGTAAATCCGCCTATTTTAAAATGCAATATGAAAACGTTACTGAGTATGTAAAAACATAATATATTGTACGGGGAAAGGCATTCTGTTGGTCACATGTTATAAAGATTTCAGTTTAAAGCAAGTATGTGGATTATAACATGCCCTGTTGTTCTTTCTAATGCTTCCTTTTCAATAAAATTCCGGTTCATATATTGCATTTTAAAATAAACGCATTTACACATAGTGGGGCGTACCCTTAGAAACCAACAATAACAATCAAGTCCTTATGGAAAAGGAAATGCCACAGTCGGCGTTATAATAAATGCACTGTATGATCCCATAGGTTATATTTACTGCACGCTGCGTAGCCCAATCATACGGTGTTGAGCCCTGGTGAGGGCTCATCAACGAATCAACGTGTATACGTACTTTATTCAATTGAAACGTGCACAAGGAATGCGTACACAAATTTTCAGCTGGGCTCATCAACGCTATGGTTGTATATCGCTTATACAGCATCTAGTTCAGGGTACCGCTTACCAGGGGGCGCGTTGTATATACACGAAAAACGTATACAAACATTGTTAAGCCCACTACACTCACCACTCGTTGTGTGGCCCGAAATTAGGCAACACTGTACGTTATGCTAATAGTCTGACCTTTCGATGTAATCTTACACCACCTGATTAAATAAACGTGTCGGCATTCTCTATTAAACTAATACAACATATAATGCAGTTTTAAGGTATACAGGGTGTAGAAATGCTTTACGCACCATAGGGTTTTCAGGGGTAATTTTTTCATATGAAAATATTTGCTTCCCTAATTATTTTAGAGCAAAATTGTATGGAAGTTTTTTGTAGAGCAGAAAATTCTGTATCCATTTATGCCAGCCAGCATTTGTCATTTAAAATTTCCGAAAACGGAAAATTTTAAGAAGTAATATTACCATTTTTAGACAAATCAGTCGTGTCTTGAAATTATTGAACCATCTCAAAGCATCAACAAGTTAGTTTGCTGTTTATTTGTTTGCATCTGTCAAATGTAGCGGCAACCATGGCACTTATTGCACCTGATCTGCTTCCAGCATACCACCATTTCACAATTTGCACTGGTTTTTGAAAAAAATGACATTCTAGTTTCTTTCTTTGTTAGGTTTTCTGACGTAAAATGACAAAAATTATGGCATAAATGAATGCAGAATTGTTTGCTATACAAAAATCCTATGTACAACTTTACTCTAAAATAATCAGGGAAACAAATATTATCATGTAAAGAAACTACCATTGAAAACCCTATGGTGCGTAAATCATTTCTACTCCCTTATATACTAATAAATGTTGAATCAATTAGCATTGTGTATTGAAATATTATTTACTTTAAAGAATTTTTATATGACAATTATTTGATACGTATATTAGTAGGGTTCCTGTAAAATAAAAATCTTATAGAATAATAAAGCATCGTAATCAATGAATATAAGTAAATGACTATTTATATTAAACAGAAACATACAAATTGTTTGTAAGTGTTTTAATTTTCTCATAACACGTTAGTATACATCCCACTGTACATTCATTTTACATTTGTCACATGAACACGCAAAGCAACGCTTTTGCTGCTGCAATGAACGCATTCCGCATTTTCAACGCTACTCAAATCTAAGATTTCTAAGTGTCGTAATCTATAAAATAATTTTCTTTATAATATACCCTATACATAACTCATCTTTTATATTTAGCTACCGCAATCACTTAAATTTCCGGCACGTGACTCTATAGTAGAGCTTACAGAAGTATTAGATTGAGCTAAAAATGATAGTTATATATTTAATATACAGTGACCGCCAAAAAGTTGGCATAATACGGGAAAAGCTTTTATTTTAGATTTCCCAAAAAAAATTTGTACGTCAATAATTTGTGCTTGTCTAAAAACCTATTTATCCCCTATCATATATACCGACTGATTTTTACTTATTTAGAAAATGGAGTTTTTCGAAATTGTCAAAATACAAAAAGTGATATTTTTAGAAAGTAAGTAAGATTTCAATGAGACTTTTTTAGAGTGTGTTATTTTTAGGTAAGTGGTAAGGAAAAATTTTTATTTTTGATTCTTCAAAACAGCTTTTTACCGCAATAATTGATGTTTATCTGAAAACCTATTTAGCCCCAATCATATATACAGAGTGATTTTGACTTTTTTAGAAAATAGTTTTTTGAAATTGTTAAAATCCAAAAGGTGCTATTTTTCGGAAATTAAGTAAAATTTAGCTAACTGAACAATCTCAAGGCCAAAAAATACCTATTTTTTTTAACTTTAGCTAAAAATATTTTTTAAAGTTTTTTAAATATGTTTCAAAATTTCACATATCAAGACTTCAAATTCAATTTTTTATATGTGCAGACTACAGCTTTATAGAAAATGTCAATTACTTTTTTAGATTTTTTATTATTTACCGAACAGTAGTATATGTTTGTATAATTTTTACGTGTTTTATGCAAAAAGCTTTTTAGGAGAAATATTTTTCAATTCTATTTCATATCTATTTAAATGGCTGCTAAGAACTCTAATCTAGCCCTGTTAATGAATTACTGTTACAAAAATCCTGTAAATGTTTTTTGCAGTTGTCTAAATGCGGAGATTTTTTAGAATATCTAAATTGGATAAAGAACATCTCCTCATGTAAACAACTGTAAAAAAACATTTACAGGATTTTTGTAACAGTAATTCATTAACAGGGCTAGATTAGCGTTTCTAGAAGAGATTTAAATAGATATTAATTAGAATTGAAAAATATTTCTCCTAAAAAGTGCCTTGCATAAACGTAAAAATTATGCAAACATACTACCTTTCGGTAAACAAAAAAATCTAAAGAAGTAATTAACATTTTATATTATATTTGCCAATTATAAATATTTAAAGCTTTTTCGTAAAAAAATTTGAATTTTAATATTAAGTTCAGGTATGTGATATTTTTAAAAATATTGAAAACATTTAAAAATAAATTTTTAGCTAAAGTTTAAAAAATAGGCGTTTTCTGGTCTTGAAATTGTTCAGTTAGCTAAATTTTACTTAATTTCCGAAAAATAGCACCTTTTGGATTTTAACAATTTCAAAAAACTATTTTCTAAAAAAGTCAAAATCACTCTGTATATATGATTGGGGCTAAATAGGTTTTCAGATAAACATCAATTATTGACGTAAAAAGCTGTTTTGAAGAATCAAAAATAAACACTTTTCCATGTTATGCCGGCTTTTTGGCGGTCACTGTATACTAAACCAACCATTAAATCACGAATTTTTGGTTACGTATTCTCGCTTTTTTTTTAGAAAGGCTGTAAAAATTTGCAGCTGTAATGGGGGGAATGAAATTTTATTTTATATATAATCAAAAAAAGCTTTTCTTCCCATAGGGTCTAAGGTTAACATTTCACACTACATATCGGACACAAATTTTGTCCATTTCTTCTTGTTTGTCGCAGTCTTCTTAGATTCCGCCCAGCTTACTTTTCGCTTCTTGAGTATAGCCTCCACTTCATCATTCCAGGTCTTCCTTGGCCCTTCCTCTTGTGTTTTTCTTTTGTACTTTGGCTTCCCATACTGCTTTCACTGTTCTACTATCCTTCATTCTGGTTAGATGTTCAAACCATTTCAATGTCTGTGTTTGTAGTCTGTCCTTTAACGATTCCACTCCTAATTCTGCCCTGACAATTTCGTTTCTCACTCTGTCTCTGCGTGTGATGCCTTTCACTCTTCATTTCCATGGCCTGCAGTTTACCTTTTTGCGCATTTGATAACACCCAGCTTTCGCTACCATATGTCAAAATAGGTCTGTAAACTGTTTTGTACACTACCATCTTTGTTTTCCTCGATATTTCTGTTTTGCCTCTCAATGAATTTGTTAGAGCATAGTACATCTTTGAAGCATTTGTGATCCTTTCATTTATTTAATTTTCCATACTATGTTCGTTGTCTATTCATACACCTAAGTATTTGAAGGTTTCAACTTGTTCTATGCCTTCCCCATTTAACACAATCTTGGTCTGGTGGTGTTGGTTTCCTATTACCATGATCTTTGTTTTATTATTATTTAGCTTCAACCTTCTCTTTGTTAGTTCTTGGTGGAATTCTATTTTTTAATTATTTCTTATTGTCAATTCTTTCAGATTCAAATTGATTTCTTTCAAAATGAGCCTGAAACAAAATTATGATGCACATTGATGAAAGTCACTTGCGTGTACGGAAATGTACTTCACAAATATTTGCTCTAAGGGGCAATTTTCCTCTATCAATACATGTTAACTAGGTTAGCCTCCCGTCTAGATTCTTGGTTCTTTGGAGTATGGAGAACAATCTAACCACATTTTCGTAACGCACGTGTTACGGTGTTAAAAGGGGAATATTGAGAATTATTTAAAAGAATCGATTATCTGGATTAAAAGAAGAGAGAGATATTGTAGAAAATGTTGGGCCTGAAAATTGAATCGGAGAATATACACAGTTGCGATCTAGTTGGGGCCATTAAATACGTACTCAAATATAAAACTAATTATAATATGTACAGGCTTCCGATACATAGATCTACTGTTTCGAAACAAGATGAAGTTAAAAGAGCAGAGTTGTCACTAAATAAAATTTTTCCAATGCCTACTCGTAAAGCTGTTTATCTACGGAAATCGCCGTGTAAAGTAATATTTTAACAATGAGTGTACATAAAATGCTACTTTATTCACTAGTGTCAATAGTCCATAATCCATAAGACCTAACAAAATAAATACGTGCTACCATGGTAACTAGCACAAAAACATGTAACGTTATATTTATTTGAAATGATTTATTCAATTTCAAAACTTATCTATATACCTGTGTTACGGTCTTAAACTGACTTTACGACACCGCACCGGCTCATACATAAACGAAACGGCTGGCGCGTGCCGTAATGGACAAAATCGGGACGAAATATCTCCTAGGCCGCCACCCACGCCGCAACAAGTTAGGCCGAGCTAGACTTTCAGTGGAGATGGGCGGGTCCTTTCACGAGATTATCTGAGGGTAACGGCCAGAAGGTCGGTAACTAAGGGTAAAATAATGAGGGCGCCACCAAGCCTGTCTTAACCCGACTAACCGGGCCTGGGCGGATAGACGGGAGCGAAGTATTCAAGATACTCCGTCGATAAGAATTCTCATGAGCTGCAAGCTCAAATAACAATTTCGTGATCGCAAATACTGGAATGGTAATATTGGGACTCTTTGGGCCGAGACTGCGCGACCACTGGACCTACCTGCACGCTCTGATCTCTCACGTCTCGCCGTACACCAATCTTTACACTGTAAAAGGCGCTATCTGAAACAAAGCATGCACAGGTCGAATAGGAATAATACGTCCCTTACTTAAATATGCGTCTATTGGTCGATAACTACATCTGGGCAGCAAATCGTGCCGCCAAGCTTATGTTACTTCTTACGTTAAGCACCAGCTGATGGACGCGCTATGCTAGTAAACAACACACTATGGGTGGCCGGCCGCAGTGGCCTCGACACTTTACATATTAGAGTACAGTTTAGAAATACGCCCTCCGGAAAAGGGCGCGTTAGTGCGCGATAACAGACGCCGACCTGCAAAGGCAACGGAAGCAGTGTAGCTAGCAGCAAAGCACGACGCCGCACAAAAGCGCGACGAAATAATTGAAGGCCTAACTCGTTAGGCAGCGGGGCAGCGCGACTGCAATATTTGACCGGGAAGAGGGGCTAACATAGCCTCACTAAAGCATGCGAATTTGGAATAGTTGCCAGCCCCTGCTACGTCGCCCACGCAGTCGTTGGCTGCGGTTAACACCTGATAAGCAAAGCACAAAGCCCTCGCAAACATAAACAAAGAGCTCGAACAGATTAGGGCGCGCCAGGCTCAGCACGGCGAGGCGTTGATTCCATTTATGTATTAATCGGTACAATATAGCGAAGCTCGCGCACCTAACGTTACTGAATTAAAAGTTAGCACAAACGTAACACCAAAACATAGGTGCAGAGTTCTTTAGCTGTTTAGGCGATGAGACGCGAAACTCGCGCACATGAACTTACTAGTAGGCTACCAAAGTAGCATCGTGAAGCATGGTGGCCTCAAACCGGCATTAAAAGCCGCGACAAGCAAGCAAGGGGGCATGCATCCGCCCACACAAAGTTGAGCACAAAAGCACCACCGCTCGCACAAGCGACAGTTAATATGTTTAAATGGTTGTAATTACAAATACCTTAGTCCGTAGACGGTCTGTGAGAGTTGCGTGCAGTCAGTTGGTAGAAGGCGACAGTCTGTGGCAGCTAAATGGCCGAAACACGGCATCTGGGGTAAACGGGCTGAAATCCGCCAAGATGGCGGCGTTAGGACGCTCTCCTGAGAGCACACTTACGGCGGAAAAGAGGCCTACTTCGTCCTGCCTAGAAAGATCCTCGAAAACAGCGAGTTGAAAAGGGAAAGCCCCGTTTCTCACAAACGCAGAACTGGCCCTGTGAAGCCCTTCACACACCCACGCTTTGGCGTAAAGACTTGCCACTCGCACAATCACACGCGACCTCTTAAAGGCGAAACAGTTTACGGCATATTCCCTGTAACAGCACGGGAAATAGGAAGGCTTTCACAGCAACGGTGCTAACAAACAACGGCAATTTACACAACCTTCGCTGAAACAGCACGAGACGGGAAAAACAGGCTGGCGTCCCCGCCAATGGCGGGAACGCCGCGAAACGGCACACTCTGCGACTTCTCCGATCAACGGCGTGAGCTGAACTGCCCAAGCAAGCAGTGTTACGACCCCTACAGTGGCGTGAGCCAAAACGGCGTTACCACGTGACTCTCGACAGCCAATGGCGATGCGCTCCATAAAACAAATAAATTCCGGTAACAAAGACAGCCAATGGCGAGGCGCCTCAACGGCGTGATTTCTAGAAGGTTCGGAATTCTTGCGAGCGAAAACACCCGGCTGTTAAAGTACCAGCAAAGGGGTGCTCCAACTGACGAGAAATACTGCGTTTGGGGCCAAATATGTGCAAAATCATTATTATGGAATTAGGCGATGAAGCCAAATAAGTAACTAAAAGGGTTTAGCATACGGGCACGCTGCCCTAAAGCCTAGGTGGCTAATTAAAATACCAAAATGACCTGACACCTGAATGTAGATATTGGAGAACATGTTATATGCCACACGTGAATAAAGAGATTTTATCCACTCGGGGAAATTATCTCACTCGGCTTTGCCTCGTTAGCTAAAGCTTTGCCCTTATGGATAGAATGCCTCTTTATTCACTTATAGCATACATAACTATTAACCAAAACAAGAATGGACATCCTCACATGTTCATCGGATTAGTACGATTTCGGTAACGTTTGGTCCAAGGTTCACATTAAAACCAAGGAAAAAGTTATAGCTGTAAAAATAATTCAAGACTTATAGCGATTAACTGATACTTTCTGTACAAATTTACTTTACTGGATTTTCCTTAGTTTTGTATATGTTTTTTATAAGTGGTTAAGCGTTTATGTTTGTCTACTCTAAACAGATGAAACACACATTCTTCAAATATATTTTCAAAATGTACGAAGTCTTCGAACGAAAATGGAGTTTTTTACAGAAATATGTATATGCAGTGAATTACGATGGGATAGTCTTATCAGTGCCATAGCTTGAGTATAGTATATGCAATTCTGAGCTACCCAATTATGATTACGATGTATACAGATGGAATAGAAATTTCGAAATAACAGGTAAAATCAAAGGCGAGGAAAGTTTTAATA
Source organism: Agriotes lineatus (assembly GCA_940337035.1). NCBI lineage: Eukaryota > Metazoa > Arthropoda > Insecta > Coleoptera > Elateridae > Agriotes > Agriotes lineatus. The sequence goes on along the minus strand of CALNHX010004496.1, from coordinate 67,310 downwards.
GCTATACAAAAAAAATCTAAACTTCTTAATCTCGAAACCATTTTTCTTGATTGTATTTGGGTGTTTTTTAACATTTCTAGTGAAAAATATGCAATAACTGTACTTTACTTTGAACCTCAATCCAAATTAGATGTCTATAATTAATGCATTGAGATTTTCAATTTATCACATGTTTTGTGCAATACATGTGCTTTTTTGGTGAATTACCGCAAGTTGTTAGGTAAGATCTCAATAACAATGTTAAACATCGCCTTTTGTATGTGATTTCCTTCTTACAGGTCTTGATAAAGATCTCAAATAAAGATCGAAACGTTGGCCTTATCAACAAGTGGTTTTATTTCAACAAACCATTATTAGCTCTTATTTTGCCAAAGTACTGAGAACGGTGTTAGTTCAACCCCTTTCCCAGTCAAAATTTATCGTCCTGCGTAACAACCACCAAGCTGTGAAAAAATACGACTCTGTTACAAATTACGTTGCATTTCCACCAGAGATCAGCAGGGAGCAGAGGCTTGAAGCAGTCACCTACTTAAAAATTGTGGCGTAACGCACGTAGAAGCCAGCAGCCGCACGAAACGAGAGGATTTTTCAATTAAATGCGTTCCACACCTCGTGACACCCGTGCACCTACGGGGCTACAAAAATAATGTCAGAAAACCTCTTTAGGAGTAACCAAAACAGTAGGACTTTCCGACAAGTGGAGTACTGAGATAAAAAGGTCATCTTTTGCGGTGTTAGTGAACATTTTTTTTTCTAATTTGAACGTCCCTGTATTACTCGGATGCCTAACGTAAAGTGCATGCGCGGCAAACTATCGCCACCTGCGCAAAGTTTCCTAAAATTTCCTGCATTGCTGTCGGGTTTAACATTTCTTATCAGCTATTGACGGCCATGCTGGCCTAAAACCAATAATCGCAATAATTACTTCATTTTAAATGTGTTTGTATAATTTTTAATATGTAACCTGGCGACATGAACTGTAGCTGTACGTTAGTGTTAAGTAACAACATGCAAGTCTCGCTCAACTGCTGTTTTGTAAAATTGCAAATCTTATCACATGTTTTGTGCGATACATGTGCTTTTTTGGTGAATTACCGCAAGTTGTTAGGTAAGATCTCAATAACAATGTTAAACATCGCCTCTTGTATGTGATTTCCTCCTTACAGGTCTTGATAAAGATCTCAAATAAAGATCGAAACGTTGGCCTTATTAACAAGTGGTTTTATTTCAACAAACCATTATTAGCTCTTATTTTGCCAAAGTACTGAGAACGGTGTTAGTTCAACCCCTTTCCCAGTCAAAATTTATCGTCCTGCGTAACAACCACCGAGCTGTGAAAAAAATAGGACTCGGTTATATATATATATATATATATATATATATATATTACGAAGGTTTTCGCGGCTGATATGTATTAAAGGTAAACATTTCAGGGTGTCATACCGCTTAATAAATTTGAAGCAACCCTTGCTCGAGTATTCGAACAAAATGGTTATGGCAGAGCAGCGATTAGGAAAGCGTTCCGACCACCGAAGACCAAAACGCAAGACGCAGAAGAGGAGAGACCTTGTGGCACGGCGTACCTGCCTTACATCCGAGGCACGACAGAGAAAATCGGAAGAATCCTTAGAAAATGTAACATCAGGACAACCTTTACCACGGATAGAAAAATCCAGTCCATACTGAGGAATCCTAAAGAGTACATCCCTTTGGAAAACCAAGGAGTCTACGAGATACCGTGTCGGGATTGCGATAGCAGCTACATAGGCCACACCAACCGGAGAATAAAGGCACGCAAGGAGGAACATCAGAATTATGTTAAGAAGATGGAACACACTTCATCGCTAGTGCATCATATATGGGATACTTCGCACAAGATTGATTTCGACAACACCAAGAGCATTGCCAGCGTCGAACACAAAGACGCATGCATCATACGAGAAGCCATCGAAATCGTGAAACGTCCGAATTGTATGAACACCCGCGACGACACAAGCCGATTACCTGCATCGTGGTTACCAACGTTACTACAAGCAACGGCCGGCCATTCTCTGCGAACACCAGCCATCCGTCCTAGCAGTACAGCTCCCTCGATGCTAGTTGCCACAGTAATTGATAAACAACCTATTCAGTCAGCTGTGCATCAAGTTGACAGTCCGTCGTGTTGCCGCATAACTAGAAGCCAAACCCGGACTACAAGGACTTGAAAATGACGAATGTGATTTCGTCGAAACGTCGTCCAACCCCAAACGCCATTCAAGATGTTCTTCAACCAGTTGAAGAAATCTTCAAATTTATTAAGCGGTATGACACCCTGAAATGTTTACCTTTAATATATATATATATATATATATATATATATATATATATATATGTTACCGGAAATGTATGTAATCCGTCATTATATAGAATTCCTAGGAAATGTATATAATGCCTAAAATCGTCAGGAAATGTGTGAAATAAATTTTATTATACACATTTCCTAGGAATTTTATACATTTCCTAACCTGGAATCGGAAATGTGTTAAATTAGAGATGTCATGTCGGTAGGTTAGGTTAGGTTAGGTTAGGTTAAGTTAGGTTAGTAGCACTAACAAATCGTCACACTGCTAAGGAAAATCGCAGTTCATCTGTGTTTTATTGTTCATTCATTCACAAATTCTACAGTATAATGTTGATTTTCATACATTTCCTAGCACCATTTAGGAATTGCATACAATGCCTAGGAAATGCATACATTTCCTAGGAAATGTATGTATTAAAGAACCTTTCATTAATTATTTTACACATTTCCTAAATTGGCTCGGCATTATATACATTTCCTAGGAATTGTATACAATTCCTACGTTTCATACATTTCCTGTAACATAATATATATGTTACAGGAAATGTATGAAACCTAGGAATTGTATGCAATTCCTAAATGGTACTAAGAAATGTATGAAAATCAACATTATACTGTAGAATTTGTGAATGAATGAAAAATAAAACACAGATGAACTGATATTTTCTTTAGCAGTGTGACGATTTGTTAGTGCTACTAACCTAACCTAACCTACCGACATGACATCCCTAATTTAACACATTTCCGATTCCAGGTTAGGAAATGTATAAAATTCCTAGGAAATGTGTATAATAAAATTTATTTCACACATTTCCTGACGATTTTAGGCATTATATACGTTTCCTAGAAATTTTATATAATGACGGATTACATACATTTCCGGTAACATATATACTGCAATGGTTTTAAGCCCAAGGCTCTACTCTGCTTGCAGTACAGTTTAAGAAAACAAGTCAATAAGCACAGAGTTGGGGTGTTTTAGCTAGCTGCAATGCTAAGCTTAAATGTCAATCAGCAAATGAATTAAAAAAGAGATGCTTGAATAAAAATAAATGATTTGAGTAAAGAACGCAAAGGGAAAAGCTCGTTTTTCACAGGTTTGTAGTTGAATTTCAAAGTTAATTAAATATTAGGTTTGTGCAGAATCAAAGCCGAACCGATAGAAAGAATAGTCAAAGAAAGATTTGCTATGTGCATGTCATTGAGCGTAGATTTCAAAATAACTAAGCAAGGACATTTGTGAGCAGTCTTAAAAAGGTATAATAAGCCAGAATAAACTAATTATACGTTGCAAAGAGCAATCAGAAGGTAGGCATAATGAACAGGGAATAGCAAGAGTAAAAAGTAAACAAGTCATGGAAAAGCGAGTGAAAAGCAAACAGAGACAGGAAAGAGGAATTGTGCAAAAAGTGAACTCTAAATTACTTAATCAGTGCAATTACGCGAGTGAAACTAGCAGAGCAATTAATAAAACGTGTGGTGGCACAAACAGACATTTTAACAATTAAAACTGTAGACAATGTTTCAGCTATAAGAAATTTGTAAAAATAATAATTTATAGGCAAATTTATTTCAAAATGAACTTGATTTGAACATGGTTAATTTCCGTTTGTATAGTATCAGTTTAGCATTTGTTTATAACGGACTTCAGCAGATAACAATTAAATAAATTATAAGATTGACATGTAGATTTGTGCTCCATATTTAATTGAAGTTTTTACCTAATAAATAATCATTTTTAACTACAAAAATTATATGATTGTGTTTACCAAGTGGTCTATTTTTCACCAAGAGCGCTTCGGAGGATCTCCGTCAGCCGATCATATCGGGATTTTGAGCACCGATTCTGGCTAAACAAAGGTTTTTGATCCAGGGATTTCCAGTGCGACGCATCAGTCAGGGCTGCAGGAGACCGACCAACAGCATCTTCACCGTGGAAAACTGTCCCAGAAGCAGGTACCAGCAGGGGCCCCTTCCGAACATTGCAACGCAGACCTTCAAACTTAAGGTATTGTGTTAACCTAAAAGCAACTGTATTATCCGCCGAAAATTTGGGTGTATGCGAGACAATACGGTGCTGAACAAGATTCAAGCGTATCCAAGTCTCCAGCTAGGGTGCATTTCAAATTATTAACCAGAGTCCAGTTTTGAGGTTAGGCTTGTAAAAAGCATCGGTTAATAATTAAGGAACGGTCTCGACGTAACGATACAAACACCTGTTGAAACAAAAGCTAGTAATTACCGCCAAAGTGCAAAAATTTGAATAAATACCTTTATGGAATATCCATAATTTCACTTATTGTCACGTCATAACGACTGCACGATTTAAACTGATTTGTGCGATTTTTGACAGCCTTTTGCCGAAGCATTTGAACTAATTCCGGTGTGCAGTGGCGCACCAGATAAATTGTAAATTACAATTTAATAGGAACTCACCTGGTATTAATGACTTTTTCTTGTTCTACCGAGCTAGCGTTTTATGTTAATCGATTGCAGATAAATAGAATACAAAAAGGGCATACTACCATTTATTTTGCATTAAAATAAATAAATAAATTAGACTTTAATCAGTCTAAAAATTCATTTTATAAAAAATTGCAAATAGTGGCTAATATTATAGCAATTATATGAATATTACAAACATTATACAGCTCAGATACCATAGCAAAATAATTGGCTCCGCAACGTCGAGGCAGCGGCGAATTAATAAATTAAACTGTCCGTTACTAAATACTAAACAAATTAAGTAGGAGCCGTTGCAATACATGTATAATAGATAACCTTTTACCCTAAGATGTAAGGTGTATCCGTTCGACTTGTCTGTTTTCCTTCATTCAATTGAGGTGTCCAAATCACTTCAGTTGGTTCTTTTTGATGATGTTTAGTATTGGTTCGACTCTTAGTTCTTCTCTTGTTACTTCATTTCTTATCCTATTTTTCCTTGTTATTCCTTTAACTGCTCTTAGGTATTTCATATCAATAGCTTGTATTCTACCCTTCTGTGTCTGATTTAGCATTACCGGTTAAAATCCCGATAGTACATTTTCCCGGCAGACCAAAATTACGACAAGCAAAAATCCCGACAAAACAATTTCCCGACAGCCAATATCCCCAGAGACTATTACCCCGACAAAAAAGCTCTTCATTGCTGTCCATGGAGTTTATCGATCAATTTTTACAAAAGCACACTCTTGTTTAAATGTTTCTGCCATTTCTAATTCTTGTAGTATATACGATCTTATATTTTCGTTCGTGTTATTTGATGGTACCTCTTTCCTTAGGCTCTCATGTTTTTCCACCTGTATTCTTAATTTTGCAGTTAGCAAATAGTGGTCGCTGTGTATTTTCGCGCTTCGTTTGACTTTAACATCTATGATATCCTTCTTGTATTCTCCATTCACAAGCACATAGTCTATTATAGACTTTACGTTTCGGTATCTGATTTCTCTTGTGTACTTGCGTATGGCTCGATGTTCGTAGAATGCGTTGGTTATAATCATGTTCTTTTCCATACAGAAGTTCAGAATTCTATCACCATTATTGTTTTTGGTGTCCTCTCCATGTAGTCCTAAGACGTTTGCGGTTGCTTGTGTCCTTATTCCTACTCTGATATTAAAGTCTCCTGCTACTAGTATTCCTCCATTTTCTCTTTCTATCGTGTCTACTGGTCCTTCCCAAAATTTTTCTTGATTTTTCTTGATCGTCTCCGTTCGGTCCATATATTTTAATATGGCATCTATTTTGTCGTCTTTATTTCCGGACATTTTGCTTTTTGTTTCTGCGCCGCTGGAATTATTCCAAGGTCGTCTTTGTATATTATTTTGCATAACGGCAGGCGCCGGAGGTACCCACAAGTCGACCTTTCGGATGAATGACCTCCACCCAGTCGATAGCTGATACTCCTCTTACTTTTAGTTATTAATGTTATTATTAAATTGCAACTGTCACTCATAATTTTCACCTTCCTTTCAATTTTACAGTTTTATCACTTTAGGTTCTTCAGTCTTTAGGAGATTTTAGCGTTCCTATTTGCCAACCGTGTTTAATTGGTGCTTATAATAATTGTGGTTACTCTGATATGTATGCCACCAGTAATACTGTGATCTGTAAGATGTGTTGCCTATCTTAACAAGCGCTAGCGTGCGTTTGGTACAGCTGTCTAGTTCTTATCTCGTGCCCATAAGATTTCATTCAAAAATTGACAAAATAATCTGCTCGAAAAAAGCCCTGAAATTGGGCTTATCGTAATATAATAATAATGTAATGATAATAATCTTTATTTAGTTATAAGTTATTTTAAGATTTACAATTGTTTACATATTTACTTAACTAATAATTTTTCTTAACATAGCCGTTTAGTTTTTTTAACTCATAGAAATTTTTGGTTCCTTTCACTTCAATTGAAAGATTATTATTAATTTTGAAGCCTTTATAAAGGAAACAATTTTGGAAACTGGTTTTTGTAACTTGCTGTAATCTAACATTCTGCCTACTTCTAGTACTATAATTATGAAGATCACAACCATAAACTAAGTTTTGGGTCATGTATTCTGGTAACAGGTTATTGACTGCATTAAAAACTAACAACAAAGAATTGAAATAAAAAGGTTGCTTCATACTAACTTAACCATGTAAACAATCTAGCATCGCAGAAATTCTTGTATATTTCGAACGGCGTAATATATTACGCATTACTCTGTTCTTCTGTTTTTGCATTTTAGCCAATTCTTGTTCTAGACATAAAAATAATATACTAGAACAATAATCGAAATGCGGTAATTGTTTTGTAAATCAGAATTTTAGACTATATACTAAGCTTGTTAGAAATTTTACTAAATACACTTATTTTCTTAACTACCTTTTTAATTATATAATCTATCATCTATCCCCTATTATTACTCCTAGATATTTAACTTGAGATACCTTTTCTATTTCTAAGTTTTAAATTTTAATTTTATTATCCGATTCTACATTAGTATCTGATAAAATGATTGCTTTGGTTTTTCCGATATTCAGTTTTGGTTTATTACCTTTTAACCACTTGAAATAATTTCTAAAGCTATATTTATTTGATTAACAGCATTTCTAACATCTTCGTCAGTAACTGTCACTAATGTATCATCTACAAACAGATTTATGATGCAATGTTTTAGATTCAATTTCATATCGTTTAGAAATAAAATAAACAATATTTGACCCAAGACAGAGCCTTGGGGTACACCAAAGTCCATGTAGCTTGACAGGTACTGATTAAAGTATGCAGTTTGTAATCGATGAGCGAGATAACTTTAAAACCACATATATTCGTAACCACGTATTCCATATTTATATAGTTTATTCACTAACCGCTGCCAGTCGATAGTCCCAAATGCAAGTTTATAATCTAGAAAAACAGTAACTACATTTTTATTTAATTTTAAGTCACTTTTCCAATTCATGAGAACCAAGCTTAACTCTGTTTCGAACGAATTTTTAGTTCCGAATCCTGATTGGTTTTTACTTATAATGTGATGTTCATCTAAAAAGATTTGGAGTTGAGCTTTCAGAAAAAGTTTGATAATTTGCTCATAAACCAGTAAAACATCTATTGGTCGAAATTCTTCGCACTTGTTAGTTATTTTAATTTTAGGTACTGGAACAACTCTAGATATTTTCCCATTTCTTTTAATTTTAGCTATTCAATTTTTAATATCCTTTAATGTAATTGTTTTAAATCTAAAAGTACTATTATTATCCGGAAACGTAGCTTTTTCAAAACGGTTGTTTATAATAATAGACTTGTTTAATTCTAATATGCTATTTACAAAGTACTGATTAAAGTTATTAGCAACATCCTGGGCATTGTTAATTTCTTCTCTCTCAAATAAAATGTGTGAAGAAGTATTTGTTCGTACATTCATTAAAGATCTGACAGTCTTCCACATCTTCTTAGGATTTCTACGACAGTTTTCTATTCTGTGCTCATAATATTGGTTTTTCCTGTCCTCAGTTTTATTGCTGTAAGGATTCCGAATATATTTATAGTTTTCACAATCCGCGTGTTTTTAGTAAGTTTAGCTGTTTTGTACATTTGATTGCGTTCCGCCTGGATCTTGCGTAGGTCGGCCCAAAACCATGGGGTGTGAGTTTTAAGTGCAATGGCTTTGATGTCAATGAGGTCATTTACGGAATTTTTTATTCTGCTGACCATATGTGTGGCAAGATTGTTACCTCTTTACTATCTAATAATGTGATCCAGCCATATTTATTCAGTTTATTAAGCAGGTTTCGTGAGGAGTAAATAGCGTACGTTGTAATATTAACTCTTTCAAATTTTCTGTCATAATTACCGAGCATTCTTTCGTATCGTCACATCAATTGCATTATGCTCATAAATTTATGGAATCTGCACATTAACAATAACATATTGTCGATTTGTTAAAACGAGGTCAATGATTGTATTGGAATCTTTTGTTGAGCCCGTAAATTCGGTTACGAGTTGATTTAAACCCAACGTATTTATTAATCGTAGGAGCTTGCTTGTGTAGACTAAATCTTTCGAGATATTCCAGTTGAAATCGTCTAGAATTAAATGTTTGGAGTGGTCTGGGATTGTATCGCCGTACCATTTTCAAACTGCTCTAAGAATCTTGCGATACTGTCATTTGGAGAACGATAAACAGCAGTGTACAATCCGTTTTCAAATCCTTGCGCTATGTAAACGGATAGCAGCCAGAATTCATTGTTAAATAAAAAGTTTGACACTATTTTATATTTAATATTATTACGCACAACAATTGCCACTCGTTCAGTGTGTCGATTTTCTGAATTACCACGAATGGTGACATAACCCCGAAAACGTATTTCACAGTCTTTAATATTCTCTGTGAACTTTGTTTCACTTAAAAGTAGGTTAGCTGGATGTCTGTCTTCAATTAAAACTTCAATTTCCTCCATACGTTTTAGCATACCTTGTGCATTTGAATAAATCATTTCAGTATTTGGTTCTGCTATTTTAATAAATCTATCTTATGTCTTTCTTGTTCTAGTTTATGTTTGTAAATTAGACAGTCAAAACTCAATGCAAAATGACCTGCATCTAGATTACTTTTTAGTTTTTCTTTAGCGTTACAGCAGTTCACACATTTCTTCTCTTCGTCGTTAGCCTTACAATCTTTCAAAAGATGAGAATCGGCATATTTTGGGCATTCTATCTTCGATTTATATTGTATAAGCCATGTCTTTTTGTTCCTCCATAATGTTTTGACCGTAGTTTTTACGTTTAGCTCAAAAGGTTTAATCTGATCTTGTAATGCCTCTAGTTTGTCAGAATGTTTTTTAATCCGGTATTTATGCCATCCAAGACTGCTGTCATGTTTTCCAGCACATGACTTAAATGGTTATGCTTCTTATCTGCACATAAGTCCCAAAACCAGCCAATATTTTTCTTTGACCCAAGTACACTGAATTCTTCTGACCTAAAGTTCACACATTTTGAGTGATACGCATTAGTACAGAGTACAGCACAGGGCAACCACTTTTCATCTTTTTTTAAATCCATAAAACACCTATCACATCTATAATAACCACTCATTGTGGCAATAATATTGCCCGCAACGGGCAAAATTATTTGATTGAATTCACGTACGCTAAGTGTGTCAACGGAACGAATAGAACACGTCCGCGTTCTACGATAGCCAGCATAGCATACTTTTAACTGGTTTAAGCCATCCCTGTATCAAAGCTGTAGAATTAATGCTAATAATAGAATTAGCAATTCAAATATGAAAGACTTTGGATATATGAAAACAGATTCGTTTAATTTAATATTCACTTTGCTATAAATTATATGCATAACATGTGTAATATTACACAACCCTTTTTGTAGGAGTTTTTATGTATAATAAAAACTAGTGATATCTACCCTGTTTGCTTAATTCACAGAAGTAATATCAATAATAATATATATAATTCTCACTTACCTTGTTGCTTTCAACTGAATCATATATTGACATATCTCATACTTTCATAATTGACTTTGAAATTATGTCATGTTTAAATATACCTCGGCTAGCCAGCTTATTTAGCAATTGAGACTCTCTTTACTTCCCAGCTGAATGAGCTAATGTCAAATATAAACTGTATTAATGAATTGTACTTTGAATGACCAAATAAATATCAATTTGATTATTTAAATCACACTCTTAGTACTTGAGTTTGAATCTAATTAACTGTTATAGTGTATTAAACGTTTGAATTGACATTACAAATTAATAGTCAGATTAAACTTGTCAAAATTATTTAATTAAATGAAAATTCCAGTAAATGAGGTTAAATACTTTTTAAAAAAATAACTAGACCAAAATGATAAATTTCTAATTATAAAGATCGAAACCGTCGAGTACTCAAATCACAATATTAATTTAGAAAACTTAATATTCTAAGATTCTCTAAATCTAAATACAAGTTTTAAATTCTAAATTTGCCGTATCCAAACTGTTACTATAATACACTAACCTTCAACAGCCGAACTCGTACTTGCGATGTGGTTCTAATATCAGTTTCACCCTGATCGAAGTCGTCAAACACCTACTTGGAGATGATGAGGACCCATAAAAGCTCGTTGTAGACAGACTTGACCGTTTAATATTTTCTTAAAACGGTATTGCAGCATGCCACACACAAACACTCACTAAACTGATGGCTTGTACACCAATGACCACTTGAAATGGCTTCTATAAATCTCCAACTCACCATGTGAAGAATAATATTGACCCCTTGGTCAGTATTTGATCATGCAGAGGGCTATTCTTACTAACACGTATCAAATTTGAATTATATCCTCACAATTAAAGGTATTATTAGACCTTTAATGTAAATATTTTGACTGAGATTCTTTAAATTATAGAAACTTTTCAAATCTTGTAAACAACCTCTTAGTTGCTAATATTTACTGCCACCCGTTATTCTCTTACACTTGTTATCACATGATACCCTTTTGATATCTTGATATTAATTGAAAATAATTAAGCATTCTCACAGCATGCTACATTACAGTTTATTCCCCCCATTTTTTTTCATTTAAAAAATCTCTAACGAGCTTTTATGTAAAAATTGATATTTGTCTATTTTAAATTATTTACAATTAACCTTAACTCATTTCAAAAATATTAAAATTCTAAAATTAACTTTAGTAACCAAGTTACTCTGTATTTACATCATTATTAAGGTAACCCCATGACATAACTTCTTTCCAATTAACATTTTTATCTACATTATTGTGATATACTATAACCTGATTTACTACATTATTGATGTTATTCTCATGATAATATTTCTTTAAATTATAAGCATTTTGGGTATACTTATACCTATTTTCCCCAGGATAATTTAGAACATAGGCATTTTCACCTACTTCCTTGACCACTTCATATGGACCTTCATATAGTAAAAAGAACTTCTTAATCGTTTTTTCTATTACTGACGATTGTAAGTGATTTCGAACTAATACTAAATCGCCTCTCATGAATTTTATAGGACGTTCCACATTATTATCATGTTTTCGTTTTCTTCTTTGAGCCTTTGATAAAAAAACTTCTTGTGCTAACTGTATTTTTAGCTCTGTAGTTATGTCAATTCTTTCAGGAAATCTGATTAAATTTTCTATGATTCTAGTCGGTTTATGACCTTTCATTAATTCATAAGGTGTTGATCCTGTAGTGTCACTTTCTACACAATTTAACCAATCTTCTATATGTTGTACATAACTTGGCCAACTTGTATGCTTCATATTACAATAACACCTAAACATTCTGCCTAATTCTCTCATGATCCTTTCTACTGGATTTGATTGTGGGTGATAAATAGCAGAATACCTGTACTGTATCCCCTGTCCATTAAGTTTTTCTTTCCATAATCTGCTTGTAAATTGTGATCCATAATCTGATAAAATTATAACTGGCTTACCTACATTAAGTATAAAATCATTTAAAATTCTATTTAATAATGATTTAGTATTTGGTTTCTTGAGTGTATATAGTTTAACACATTTTGTAAATATATCTCTCATTACAAATATACAAGTAACTCCATAGTCCATACTTTCCTCTAGGTAAAGGACCAAACAAATCTACAGATACTATTTGTAATGGTTGTAATGCTTCAATGTTCCTCATGAGAGTTTTCTGACTTTTGTTGCTTACTTTAGTTCTTTGACATAAATCACTGTATTTTAATATTTTTTTAACCTTACGTTCTATATTTGTAATATAACAAGTTTCTTTTAATAGTGCAGTACATTTCTTGATACCAAAATGTCCATACATTTGATGATACTCATTTATCAATTCTCTTTCTAACTTTTCTGGAATACATAGTAACCACCATTCTTCACTTCTCTTGCTTCTTCTAAACAATATATTTTCATGAATCTTATAATTTAATTTTAATTCATCACTCTTTCCCTGTTCATTCGTTACCATTTCATTCTTTATCCAAATTATATTTTGATCCGTGTTCTGATCATTTTCTATATTGTTAAGTAAGTTAGGTAATTGTGTTCTTGGAATTACTTCTCTAGTCAAAGCTACTAGTAATGGATTCAATTTCTTTTCATCACCGTACACATATCTAGATAAGAAATCAGCTACTAAATTATCCTTACTCTTGCAATATTGTATTTTGAGTTTATATTCTTGCAAATACATACTCCATCGCATCAAACGTGCACTCAAAGCTTTACAGCTACTTAAAAATTCTAAAGCTTTATGATCCGTTAAAATTATAGTTTTATATCCCAAAATATAAGTTCTAAATTTTTTGCAAGCAAACACTATGGCTAATAGTTCTAATTTAGTGGTCATATAATTCTTTTCAGCTTCTAGCAATGCACTACTAGCAAAAATAACATTTTCTGTTGAACCATCTTCGTTTATTTGAAACAAATGGGCTCCTAATGCACAACCCGATGCATCAGTTGCTATATAAAATATTTTGTTGAAATCTGGATGTGAAAGAGTTACTATCTTAATAAATCTTTCTTTTATTTGTTGAAAAGCTTCTTGCTCCTCTATTCCCCATTTCCATTTATTATTCTTCTTTAATAGATGAGTAAGTTTAACTACAGACGAAGCATAGTTGCAGACAAATTTTCTATAAAAATTACATATTCCCAAAAATGATTGTAATTCTTTTTTGCTTTTAGGTGGCTTAAAATCTTGAATGGTCTTTATTTTATCAGGATCCACGTTAATACCTTGAGGACTAATTACATATCCTAAAAATTTTATGTGATCCATCAATAGATCTGTTTTATCAGCATTAACTGTCATACCTGCTAATATAAGTTTCTCCAAAACCAAAGCTAATTGACTTCTATGTTCACCTAATGTTTTCGAGGCTAAAAGGATATCATCGACGTACACCGTAGCAAACGATAATACTTCTGGACCCAAATCATGATCTAAACATTTACTGAATACAGCAATTGATACATTCAATCCAAAAGGTAAAACTTTAAATTGATAACTCCGACCATTTACTAAGAATGCTGTATATGTTCCAGACGTTTCATGCAATCTGATTCGCTTAACTCATTGTTGTTTTCAAATAGTATCTCCTTTATCTCAAACCTTGTTTCATCTTGTATATTTAAATTAACTGTTGATATTAACTTCAATTCATTCGATGCAATTTTATCTTGGTTAGAATTATTTTTAAAATAAACTTCATAACATTGTCCTGCATCTACAAATTTCATTATCTTACTGTTGAAATTCAAATTAATTTTAACTTTGTACATCCAATCCATGCCTAAAATGGATGTAGTATTTAATTGATTAATAATTAAAAATACTAGTTTATGTTTTGAACTTCCCATAATTACCAACATTAATTCCTGCTTTTTGACTTTTCTCAATTCAGTTAATGTATATTTTACAGTTTTTTCAGTTGCGAAATAAAAACTGTGTTTTTCTATGACCCGGAGTAGAAGTCGGTTTCTATAGCATCCAAATTGTGACAGAACTTTTACATTTACTCCCTAGAGACTAAATAAGACTAGGAAGTTTTTATTCTGACTGACACAATAATTATGTCAAATTCGAGGTTAGCAGGTTAGGTTTTGCGTCAGTTTGTGTCTGATTCTGAATCAGACGTCAAATCCAATGTAGAATTAAATTCTCCTAGAAATATTGTAAAGCTGGCAAATAGTGAATAAATGAATTGTCAATGAGTACTGAAGTTAAGTGTGCTACACAATGAATAATATTTTGTAGAACACAACTATGTAATATGTAATAAACATTTAAATGTTTCTTTCCCATAGCTTGAGCAATCACTTTATTTTAATATTACTTGGTGATCATGTTTGTAAACTTGTATTATTTTATAACTAAAGTGCGTTAATAGTATTTTGGACAACTAGTTATGAAAGTAATACTACAAGCAAATGAATGAAATAAAGGGACTTTCAAAACGTGTTGTACACGTAGTTTTTTTGCATAGTGATCTCTTGTAACTCGAAATTTAGCCGGAAAGGACTTCGGAATTTACAATTGTCAAATTGACATTTCAATAAAATAGTTAAAAAAAGTATACCTTTTTCACGATTTTGCGTTAAAAAAAGTGGTAGTTTCAATACGATTTTTCGTTAAAAAAGGACGACTTTCATGATCATTATTCAAAAAAATTATCATTATTTTATGAATTGCCTATACACATAACATTACTTTTTACATACCTACTAACTAGGTTGCTCCGTAGTAAAACCCATTTTACGGCAATTAAGTTACAGTTCAGTTTTGAAAAGAACTATTTAGACAGAATAATGTACACACGAACAAAATACGAGTAAATAACGCTTCTAAATGGTAAACCTAATTTGACAGTTGACAAATGATAACTCAAGTGACTTACCGACTGAGCACCGTGAATTCTAGGTAGAGCGATGTAATAATCACAGACATGCAGTTGTAAGACAAAACCTAATTTAAAACCCTCTCGATATAGTTATTTATGTATCTTGACCGAAAAACTGGCTTTTTATGGACAATGCTTGAAATTGCTGGCCAAAGCGATAGCCGAGGCAAGCAATCAGGCAAGGCTATAAAAAGCAGTTTTCGTCCGAGGTGCATATTAAATTTTTCCGTCGACCGTCATTTTTTGAATAAAAAATTAAAGTGGAGTCCAAATTATAGGAGTTGTTGAGGACGAAAAGCGTTTGTGGACAAAAAGCGTTTGAGGACGAAAAACGTTTGTCGACGAGAAGTGTTTATGGATGAGAAGTTTTTGCGGCTATAAAGTGCGGCCGTAAAGTGTTTGCGGACGAAAAGAATTTGCGGACGACAAGTGTTTGCGGTCGAAAAATTGATGGTGTCCAAAAAAGTGACAGATTTCGTACGTAAATGCGTCAGTAAAATCACATTTTATAGGTAGGTCGACGGAAAACTTTTTTTTCGCATATTGTATAATAATGTGATATTTTACTAAATTCAAAATCGATTAATAAAGTGGCACTTTGGTGCATAGAAATGTCACTTGACTATATGTTAATGTCACTGTCAAATTTGAGGTTAGCAGATTAGGTTTTGTGTCAGTTTGTGTCAAAGCTGACGGAAAACCTAACTTGCAAACCTCGAATTTGGCATAAAATTACAGTGCCACCAATATATTATTCATACGTTTGAATTTCCACAGCTACCTTTTTTAATGGCCATGTGGTATAATGCTTTTATATAAATGTTTGTTTATAAATACTAATACAAAATGCAAATAAATAATATATAAGTTACTCGTTCGCTTCGCTCGCTCGTACTCAATTAAGGTATGTTCGTTTAGTAAAACTTTTCTAAACTTGTTATGTAGTATACTATAAACGTATTACCCTTTTTCTGTGAAGTAATATTCCTCTATCTTTATTTAACGAAAAGGAACTGGGCGTTCTCCAAAATTACACTAAAACTGCGGTGCTATATGGAGAATGCCCAAATACTTATCTTAAAAACTTTAGAAACTCCTTCGAAGAGAAGAAACGACGGATAGGTCAAGCATGTCTTGGTATGAATAATGTCCTATTTAGCACAATACTCGTAGACATGGTTTGGTCGTAGTGCAAACGAAAATCGGATTAATTAAGAACATTTCCAAATTCAAAACCACAATTAACTATTTGCCTTTGGAATACAGTATTTACTGAGGTTACTATTGACCACTGGAGAAACGATGCCAATCATGTTATAAACGCAATTGGAAAAGCATGGAATACTATGAAAGTTTGCGACGCGTCGCGACGCTTCTAATATTGACCAAATAAGTTCTGTGGTAGTTGCAGACTAAAACTGTTAAAAAAGATAATTAAAATTGTTATCTTTGGATTAAAAATAAATGGTTATTAAAGTTAGCAAAGAGCAATTTATAATTAAAAAGTAAATAATTAGAACAAACTATAAGATAGTCTGCAACAATATTAAAGTCGTAAGCTGAATTAATATTTAAATAAGTTACTTGAAATTTGCCAGATTAATTAAAAACTGTACTGTATGTAGTAAAAATTAATCCAATTTGTTAACTTACAACATTATTTTTTAAATTGAGAATTGCTATAGTAAAAATAGTTATTAAAAAACAACTTATTAGGATTTTTTTTAAAGTTAGACATAGTTACTTTGTATTGAAAATAAATTACTAAATAAACCTTTTATAATGAAAGTGTATTAATGGAATGATATACAAGGGTGCAAAGGACTAAACTAACTAACTTCTTCTTAAAGTGCCTTATGATTTTATTTACATTTTTACATTATCATTACAATAATAAGTATCACTAACTTATTATATGTTATATAATTAACTAACAAAAAATGGAATTAGCGAGAATTTTAAAAAGTGAGACTGAGACTGAGTCCGTACTAATTGGGTTGACTAGATGAGCTCTGGTGTGGATTTCTGTCAATACGTAAGATACCTGTAAATATTTTAAATGGGTATGCTGGCATATACTTATTAATGGATTAATTATAACCTGGAACGGAAATTGCTGGTTCGAGTGCGTTCGGGTCGCAGTAGAGGGTGAGAACATCTGTGAATTGGGTTTTCATTGGACATTGGACAAATTCAATATGCGGGTCGGTGTTTATGAAATGGAATAGGAGGATTGAATACCATGTTGGTTGCTGTAGAGAAGACTACATCTTGGATTTGCACTTGTATGTAATAATGGATCTACCATCTAGGAGAGCTGGGAGACCTTTGGAACAGTAGTGTGACACTTTGGAGGTGTTTGGTTTATTGTAACACTGTGGATTCCAATTGAAGTAGGGTTCCTGGTTGAAGATTCAAATACACGTGACAAAATAGCTTGGTTATATTTGTGCTGGTTTTTTACAGGATAATTGGATCCCTGTTAAAAATGGAAGATATCCAGGCATATGTAATTACTAAACATTAATTAGTACTAACACTGGAATTATCAATTAGAGCAAAGTTGAAATGTAAAGACACCAGCGTCCCAGCATAACCTTATGTTGTGCTGGTGTCTTTACATTTCAACTTTGCTATACTTACAAAAATACTTACTCTTTTCAACATATTGAAACTGATTTTTGTTAATTAAATATAAATTCAAGTGTCAATATTAGTAAGTTGACAGTGACAGTTGAAAGATTTAAATGCATTCTGAAATAACCTGTCAATAACCAAACATTTTTATACAATAATTTTGATAGAATTTTGTATACAAAGTTCCCACCTGAGGTGGAATGTTTTGTTATAAACTGAGCTAGGCAAGTCATCAAATAAAATAAAATAACAGGGAAAATATCTTATTTAAAGTATTTTGAAGTGAATGGATAAGAGTAATTTAGCAGTCTACTAGAGGTTAATATAATATTGGCTTACATAGTAGTTAGTCAATACTATATCAGTACTAATAAGACGATTCATCGGACGTATTCGATTTTACTTCTTTGAGTAACTTAAGTAACTAGTTCTTGACTGTACTTGTAAAATAACGTATTTTTCAGACTGTAACTACAGTAATTAAGTTACGCAAATTTCAGGAAGAAAATTAAGGTTACAGTTTAAATATTTGTTTACATCAAATTAGTGGGCGAATAAGACAATCAACTAAGTTCAATTGTGCGTCTCTACTCTCCTACATACTCCATTACAAGAAAACTTTCTAACTAAATTGACAATAATGATTTTGAAATTTCAAATGTGTGACAGATAAGAGCTTGCAAGCAGCACCAATACGATAAACTAAAAATTTGGGTGATACACGCACACCACTTCCTTACACAGTGATCTAATAATTATCCAAAAATTAGATTTTTAATTTTTTAGCATTTTTCAAACATTTCAAAAAATTGCAAGTTCTACAGAAACCGTACAAAATAGAGCGTTAGTTCAAGAGAAAAATCAGAATACAAAAATTTTATAATATACCGGTGTTTTGTTTAAAATAGGAGTTAAAAAAAAGCAGGAAAAACAAAAGAAACCCATTTTAGACGTATTTAACTGGAAAATCACTTATCTCGCATCAATACTCATTAAAAATGCAATAAAAAGTAAAGTTTAAAAAAATCGTTACATCAGTGTTTGAAAAAATCGAAAAGAAGTGAAAAATCACAAGAGTAAACGCTATACTTCCAGTTACGCGATCTTCAAATGCTTTCTGTCGCATCTAGATAGTACACAAAACTTATGTATGAAGTTTCAACGCCATACCTCTTTTGTTTTTTTGAGATATTCTGTGCATCACATACACACACACTCTAAAACGTAAAAATCTGTTGAAAATTCGAATTTTTGGGGTAAATCTAATACCTCCTTTATCGCAAAAGAAAGTAAAAATTACTTAATGATAAATCGCAGTAGTGCCAAGCCAACTTACCGCCGATTTGCTATGTGAATGCCACATATGTGTCAATTTCCTTCTGTCGTCAACTATCTACAATGCATAATTTAATATAAGACCTACGTTTTTAACGCTATGTTTTGTTATTTCTGACGTCACAGAAAAATGGTAACGCAACCATAGCTATATAATATCACTAAACTGTTTCCCCATACTTGTTAACAAGTTTTTATGTATTATAGTATTTTTAGGGCGCAATCATTCCCTACAGACCAAACCGCATGTAAAATGTGAATCTTTTGAATTATTCTCTTCCAATTATTACATCTTCAATAAAATGTTTATAATATCATGTTTTATTAGTTATGTATTTTCTGTATATGTTAGATGTTTAGAAACCAGAACATGATTTTGAACTTTTATAATTAATTGTGCTTGTATTTCGTAACTATCGGCTGCAAATGTAAATGCTTAACAAGCGGTCAGAACTTCTTGACTGACCTGGTGAATAAACACCAATTGCGCTGAAGTGCTGATATAAACATTATAGTTTGTTATGAAATGTAACATGCAAGTAGAAATGCAAGTTGAGCTGGGACAATGTACTCAACCTTTTGTAATCTACGTCATATTTTATGTATATATATATTGGAACTTTCTAGTCAATAAACTAATTCAGTTCGATAATTTTTTTTGTTTACGATTCTGTGCCAACGGAACCAAGTCTTTGTTACATTTCTTGTGTGAGACTACACAAGACCTTTGGTTTGCATCCTTCTACATTCCTGCACGCAACTAAAATAACATATAGTCTACTACAAGTTTTTCCCTGAACATTTGGTCCTTAGAGCCTTTAAACGTTCCAGCCCCTAACATTTGGTGCATTGAGTCCTTACACGTGCCAGCCTTCTACCAACAAGACCGTTAGAATGGCGCAGCGACAAGGAACTTTCAAAGCCCAAGAAGACTGCAGAATCCATTATCAAGCAGATTATCACCGTGAAGAAGCACGGCCCAGCAAGGAAAACTGAAGTGCATATCACCACCCGCAGATCCACCCTACAACAACTTTGATAAGAATTTGACGCCATCAACTCAGATCTGGTGAAGGAAGTCGAGAAAAAGCACCCTTATTTTTAAAAAATTAGCAAAAAAAAATAAGTGCACAATCAAGGGGTTGCCCTTCTCGACTAGTACGAAGAGAATCTAACCACACTAGGAGAAATGTCACAGCCGCCAGGAGAATCAAGACAAGAGAGGACACCACCACAGTTGCTGACAAGGAGGTCCCCAATAAAAAGGCTACAGATTAAGGTGAATGCACTTCAAAGCGACATTCAGGACGTCTGGAACAAGTTGACTGAGGAATGCAATAAAATGTATTGCGAATACAACATAAAGAACATCAAGGATGACTGGGATCACAGCAGAGCTCTAAACGTGGAAATACTGTCCCACGGTAGCTACAACGACAAGGAGTTCCATGAGACCAAGAAAATGGCCAACGAAATAATTATGTTACTGTACCAACACATCCAGGATCAAGAGATTCAAAATGTCAAGGAACGTATGTGATTTTATATACCTTCAAAATTCCATTTTGTTTTGGGGTCTTACGAAGCATGCCCACCTTTCATGATATTATCCGAAAAATTATTTATGAAAGCTCACAACTAAGTAAGGCGGAAAGATGCATTACTTGAATTCACAGTTACGAGAGGAAGCCAGCAAGTTAGTACTGGAGTAACTGGAGGCAACTGAAGCCAATTACGAGTCTGCATGGTTTATTATACGGAACAGATAGACAACATAAGACTGCTACTTGCTAAGTATTTGGATGACATAGTCAACCAAGCAACCCTGTCGAACGAATCTGCAAAGGGGCCAAGAAACTCCGTGATACGACTGCAGAATACCTAAGAGCAGTTGAGGACTTAGGAATTAAAACGTCCACATGGGGGCCTATCATGTGTCATATTGTAACACGGAAGTTAGACAAGGAAATTAATAGACTATATAAACAATCGTTAACGGCATCAAGGAAAGTGCAAAAATTCAAGCAGTTATTGAACAAATGTACAGGCGCCAGGAAAATTATTAATAGGGCTTTACGTGCAATTCTTGGTAACAGCATTTTGGGTTAATGGGTGGGTGGGGGGCTGTGCTCTGAGTCTAACTTTAAGTTTTCTGATCGATCGGAGAAATTGCTTTTCCGCAATATCGGAAGAAGTGTTGAAAACGGTTTTTTAGCAATTTCTCGTTTCCTGTTGCTCTGACGCTGAAATTGCATCAATACAAGTTTGTAGTTTATGAAATTTCTCACAACTTTTAGAAATACCTTTTTCTCGTGCGCTCAACAGTTCAAAAGTTTTACGCCATAAAGCCAAGAAATTAAGGGTTGAAATGGGTTTTACGTAAATATATCGCTTTCAGTTAATCCTACGATAAAAAATACTCTTATATTTTTGGTAGAACAACTAATTTGCATAAAATTTGCGTATGGGTATATATTTCCATTTGGAACATTATTTACCGTTCTACAGCGCCGCAAATGTCGCAAGTCACGTAAACCGTACCTTTAGTGTGCACTTTCGAACGGCCCTGTTCCTTCGAGTGTGTCTTACCAACTGTTCTCCACACTACCTTTGAGGTACAGCTTGTGGCGCGTTTTTTTACGTGGTTTCCCCTATAGGCCTAATCTACGAAGTGTATTTCTACACTTCTCTTGATCTTTTTGATCGGCCGAGTTCTGCATCGTTAATTCCAATAATTGCAAAATCGTGGATTTTGTCGCCCTTGTTAAGTTGTGTTTCCCTTGAAACAAATTCGGGAAGAGAAAATATGTGGTGGTGTGTTATTCGTCTTCATCTGTAGCAAGCATTCTGGAGATTTCTTGCACGTTCTCACTGAATTCCCCGGCGCATATGGAGCAAATGGCGGTGCACTTTAAACCCGCTTTGCGGCAGCCACAAGACTTTCCACATTTGGTCTTACACCCGCATGAAATTAATTTAATTATTTCAGTAGGCGCGGGAGGTTCAGTGCTAGGCACCGGTGTAAACGTACGGCCACGTTTCTTTCAGCCTCATCTTTCCGCGGGTAGAGTGTCATTTCCAAGCCAGGTTTGAACTTGATGGTATGTCCGGAATGCGTGCATCTTGGCCGTGTCTTTTGTATGTGGCAGGGATGCCAAATTAAACCTTGACTTCGCAAGGAATTTCGGGAAGTGTTTGTATCGCAGCAAGTTGATTGACTTGTCTTTATGGATGTCTCCACCGTACAACGCAATAAAAAATTGCTCTCCCGCTAATGCAATGATATCCGCGTCTACATCTTTCTGTATAAAGTGATTCACTGCAGATTCCAGGGTAGGTGTCTTTTCTAGGGTTTTAAGAAATTTCACTTTGCGTATACCGTAAGCAGCCGATGTTGTGTCACAACCAAAAAATGCATGCAAGAACAATATATGCTTTGATACAGCATCGCCGTTTTTCGCGCATGATGTAGAGTAATGCTGTTCCTTCGTATTCAGTTTTTCGGGCTTGCAAAGAAAAACACATAACAGTCTAGATTCAAAAAATTAATCAAATAACAGAATAACCGAATTGATTGTTCTTCAAATGGTGAGTCGTGAATCGTTCATTTTGAATATAATTTTTATTTTGTTTAAGTTTAGTGACACTACCCGCAGGAAGATGGGGTTGAAATAAAAGTGACCGTATGTTTACATAGGTGTCTAGCACTGAGCCTGCCGCGCCTCTTGCAATAATAAAATTAATTTCATGCGGGTGCAAGACCAAATGTGGAAAGGCCTATGGCTGTCGGGTTTAAAGTGCACCGCCATCTGCTTCCCGCCGGAGAATCCTGTGAGAACGTGCAGGAATTCTCCAGAATGCTTACTACAAATGTTGACGAATATCACATCAACTACGACGACGACATATTTTCTCATTTCCGAGTTCTTTTCAAAGAAAACACAACTTGACAAGAGCGATAAAATCAACGATTCTGCAATGAGTGCAATCAACGATGCAGAACCCGGTCCATCAAAAAGACCATGGAAAGTGTGAGACTGTTAGAAATACACTTCGTGGAGTAGGCATATCGGGGAGAGCACATAAAAAGACCCGCTACAAACTGTACCTCAAAGGAACAGTGCCGTTCGAAAGTGCACACTAAATGTACGGTTTACGTGACTTGCGACATTCGCGGCGCTGTAGAACGGTAAATAATTGTTAAAATAGAAAAATACCCATATACAAATTTTATGCAAATTAGTTGTTGTACCAAAAATATAAGAGTATTTTTATCGTAGGATTAACTGAAAGCGATATATTTACGTAAAACCCATTTCAACCCTCTTTATGGGGTAACAACTTTTGAATTGTTGAGCGCACGAGAAAAAGGCATTTCCAAAAGTTGTGAGGAATTTTTTAACTACAAACTTGTATTGATGCAATTCCAGTGCCAGAGCAACAGGGAACGAGAAATTGCTGAAAAACCGTTTTCAACACTTCTTCCAATATTGCGGAAAAACAATTTCTCCGATCTATCCGAAAACTTGAAGTTATACTCAGAGCACAGCCCTCCACCCACCCATTAACACAAAATGCTGTTACCAAGAATTGCACGTGAAAACTCCCTAGCGCCTGTACTAAAACTCGAACATGGAAAACATGAAATTGGGAAACCATGGGAAAGTTACCAGAATCGGTAGGTAGTGAAGACGTACCACACTGCTGACGTATCATGCTTCCATTGCGCAGAATCACACAGCATCAAAATCTGCCCAAAATTCAACAACCTAAAAGTATTCGAACGGTGGGATAAAGAATAAAAAACCTTGTTCAAACTGCCTCAAGCCTACAGGAAAATACACCTCCAGACACTTTTGCCCAGGAATATGTAAGGTATGTAATAAAAGACACCACTAGCTTCTGCACGAAGATTTTAGTAAACAACAGCAACACGAGCCTCCCAGGACCACCACGGCAAGATCCAGTGCGACAGGAACCAATTAAAAAGAAAATGTTGTTGCAATCTTAGTAGGAAATTAGCATCGCAACGATTTGCTTGCAACTATACATCTCAACCTAAATTAATTACTTGTGGGGTACCGCAAGGCAGTGTATTGGGGCCAATCTTTTTTACATTATGATCTTCCGTTAACCACCCGTCATTGTAATTTTATATTATTTGCGGATGATACCAATATCATTGTTAAAGGTAAAGACAGCACAGAACTTAAAAATAAAGCCATACGTATAATTAAACAAATTAAAATTTAATTATGAGAAATCATGCACAGTTGAGTTTCGTACTCTCAGAGCATCACCTAATTTATCAAACATAACGGCTAACATAGGACAGTTGCAAAGTACCAACACTACAAAATTTTTTGAACCGCACATTGACGATACATTATCCTGGAGCCTTCATATCACTAACTTAAATACATCTTTATGATCAGCTGCGTTTGCTTTAACTCAATTAAAATGCAAAGTTAACCGAAATATTTGCAAAATAGTGTACCACTCTTACTTCGAAAGTTTAATGACCTACGGAATCGAGTTTTGGGGAAATTCAACCTCTGCCAATATAATTTTCAAAACACAAAAGAAAGCAGTCAGAATTATGTACAATTTAAGAAAAACAGAGTCATGCAGGCAAAAGTTTATTGAAAATAAAATTTTAACAATGTCCAGCTTATAACTTTTGAAATTAACTCAACACATACATAAAAACATAACGACAATAAGTAAACATGAAGAGATTCACCATTACAATACACGGACCAAAACAGAAGTTGTGCTACCAAAATATAAAAATAGTTTTAGTCAAAAAGGTCCCTTATACAGTGGCATAAAAATATTTCAAAGATTACCGATTGCTATTAAGCAGTCACACTCATTAAAATTATTTAAAACTAAACTTAAAACATGGCTAATAGGTAAAGCATTCTATAATCTAAAAGGGTTTTTTGAAATTTAAAATTAATTAAGCCAGCTGCACATTACAAACAAGAATCAATAGCAACTTAACAAAAATAACGGTTGATCTTCCAAACGCTCGGAAGTGGGCTTAGATATGCACATAGTATATAACCGATTACAATTATATTACATATTAAATCTCTGTATTTTCTATTCTTTGTGTATATTTTGGGAATAAACTATTACTATTACTATTACCCTAATTAGAGCGAGTCATCGTCTGGGAGTTTGGAGTATCTCAGAGATCTGATATACTCCGAATCACAGGCATCCTTATTACAGGATATGCAGCTCAAACGCTTGGTCTATTACAAAAAAGGTGAGAGATCTATGGATTAGGCAAGAAAGGAGCAAGTACTGCCCGAGAACAAATAACTGTAAACCAACCACACGGCTTATCAAGTCGCTCCCAGAAGAACCCGTGGAAAACTATTAACTTCAGTACCGCAAGAATATGGTGTTGGCTGATCCACTGTTCCATAAACCTGGAGACATCATCCTAGGAGCAGACATCTACCAGGAAATAATTGTGGAAGAAGTACAAAAATTTAATGGAAGCCTGTTAGCTCAAAGCACGGAACTTGGACGGATCATCACGGGGAACAGCACCATCAGTAGAACACAGTAGAAAGGAAAATTGTTAGTATAGTCGCATATGCTACATAAGACGAACAACTCACACAATTTTGGGAAATTGAAGAAGCAATACCAAAAACTATAATGCCAAATGAAGACAAATAATGCGAAGAATTTTATAACTACAACCACCAGAGAAATTCTGATGGTACATACGCAGTAAAAATTGCGCTCAAGGAACCAATAGAAAAGCTTAGGGATTCAATAGAAAGCCAATCTTACAGTTTATTCAACTAGACAAACCGTTAGGAGAAAATAAAGTTATTGGTAAAGAATACAAAACTTTCATAAAGAAATGTTTAGAACTGTTACATATGAAAAGCGTTCAACCGGGAGCCAATCTACAAAAAACTTATTTTATCCCCCATCAATTGGTAGTAAAGAAAGACAGCACAACTACGAAATTAGGGGTAGTTTTGATGCCTCGTGGAAGACCACAATGGGACTTAGCTTAAACCAGCTAATGCCTGCTGGAGTAAGATTACAACAGGATTTGAAATATATTCTGCTGATGTGAAGAAAACAAAAGTTTGTGTTTTCAGCAGATATTGGAAGGACATACCGTCAGATCAAGATTGTCGAAGGAGATCAGGACCTCCAAAAGATAGTATGGCGGTTTTCTCCAGACGAGCCTATTCAAGAGTTTAGACTTACTACTGTAACTTATAAAACAACAGCCGCAGCATACCTGCCAATCCGTACTCTTTTGCAGCCAGCTAAAGATGAAAGACAAATATATCCAATGGCTGCAGTAGTACAACCAAGGACTTCTACGTGAATTATTTAATGTCGAAAACAGATTCCCTAGAAGAAGCAATTCATCTCCAAGCAAACCTAATAAATATGTTGAAAAAAAGAGAGTTTACTTTCAGAAAATGAGCAAGTAACAGCGCAGCTCTTGTTGAAGAATTGTAAGATAACTTACAGGGCAAGAACTTACTCGAGATCGACGAAGGACAAACAAGAAAAATCTTGAGAGTTCACTGGAATTCAAAGGCAGCTGAGTTCAAGTTTCAGGTCAGTTTTCGAGCTGATACAAACTCTACGAAAATGACAATCTTATTATAAATATCCCGCCTGTTTGACCCATTAGGATGGTTAGCTTTAATTGTAATAGAAGCCAAATTACTAATTCAACAACTTTGGTTACAACACCTTGGGATCAACAAGTGACCACATAATTCATAAAGGAGTGGAAGCAATTTCATGAAGAATTGCCATTGGTTAAGGACATATCTATTCTAATATGGTTAGAGTACCACAGCAACGTCCATAAAATAGAACTGCATACCTTTTGTGATACGTCAGAAAAACTTAAGGTGCTGTAATTTACAGCGGAATGATAACTCAAGACGGACACATTCAAATAACTCTATTGGCAGCCAAGTCAAAAGTTGCACCTATAAAAATGAAGAAAACATTGCCAAGGCTGGAGTTATGCGCAGAAACGTTGGAGCAAAAATTTTGAAGGAAGCTATTAGCGCTCTAGACATCTCCAGCATCTCAATCTTCGCGTAGTCAGATTCCATAATAACGCGCCCACATTTTACAAGGAGTTTGAATACTTCATCACCTCCGAACCGCGACCTCCATCAGCTCGTCAACTCCAGGCTGCCGTAACAATAGACTATTCGATGTGTCTTGGAAGCGAGCGTCTATGGCAGTCGACCCTCCTGAGGACGCTACCCACCACATACGAGGGCGACCCATTCCTATGGTGGCGGCAGCATGTAGAGGTCCGCATCCAGCGCTTTCTCGCTCGGCTAGCAGATGGGGATGTAGTATATATTACTTATTGTTGGTTTGATTAAATATATGTATATAAAGGTGTCTGTGTTTTTTATTGCACTCTTATCGGCGTCTATGATTATTGATATTTTATAAATAGAAGCCCACGCTTTCGCTATTCATATCCAGTTCGACGCTTGAGCAATGCCTATCGATAAATTTGGCAAACATATGCATGCGAATTCCACGTCACACCCGCAGGTGTTTGTGGTTGAAGAGCTAAGGGAGCCTATATTATGAACGAGATTTACAACTAGTATCCGGCGCCTTCAATGATGATAGATGGTACATCCTAGCGCATGGTGACATCGAATATACTATTCCCTTCCGTGAATCTGAAATAACAAATGTCTTACTTTATCCCGAAAATACCCAAATTTATATCAACAAGATGGGAGCATATAAATTTCACGAAATGATCGGGATGACATTAAAAAAGGGTGATATGCTAAAATTTTGGGCAGTCAAGCCAAATAGGCTATATGTGGAATTTCAACTCAAGGTTCCCATAATTGTTGAGTCCAAAAAGGTAGTGCAGTAAACATGACTTCAAGGTCGACGTTTACGGTCACCTCCTACCACATGTAACCTTGGAAATGAGAAAATAAAAGCGCGTAGAAGAGTCTGCAGGGGTAGTAGCATCCGATAGTCGTGCAGAAATGGAAGCCTTGTTGAAAGCTATCGAGGTAGTTCAGAGTAATAATGCAAGAAAGCCGCAACCGCTGTTCTGTCCGGAACTTCTGAATAGTAGGACGTACAAATTAAATAAATCAAGTTCTAAGTACGTCAGTGTAGGGTTTGATTGGAGTTCGCAATTTAACCTAAGTATTATAATACGGGGTGTAAAAATAACTGGGTGCAGTTAAATGAATGGGAGTGGACAGCCCTGATTGCAAATCAAGGAGTGATTTCCAACTACTTCTATTCTTTCGACGGTGAGTGGCCAGCTCTGGAAATAGGAAAGAAGAGGATTGTATTTGAAGCGATCCAGACAAGAAAAATAATAAAATTGGAGGAAGTGGGCTTGTCAGAGGTGCGTTTAGCGAGCGAAACTGTAGAAGAATTGTGGCGCTTGCAGAAACTCGTGGAAGTGCGATTCGCACAATTAAAGGCGTTGCACTTTGAGAGTTTCTATAAAGAAATAGTGAAGTGTGTAGCAAACCTTTGTGGAGACTGTTTAGTAAATGTATGGTCTGTAGTGGATCAGCTGGAGGAGAACTCTGAAAAGACTGCGTGTATGGTGGAAGTGCTAACGTTCGCGAGTTCTATGGTAAAGGGCGACATCGAAGTGGAAGCACTGTGTCGTCAGTTGGCAGTGTAGTCATGTGGATGAATTATAGAGAGGCTGCTCGACCGGCTGCAAGAGACGTACCTAGTGCGGTTGGACGATTAATGAGTTCGTTAAAGGATTTAGCTTTCGAAGCGCCGCACGAAGTCGTATATGGGTTAGGACGTTCCGGATTCAGTGACGAAAAGTTGTATAAAAAAGAAAAACAGTACAAAAATGGTGCAGCTGTCGGTGAAATATTTTTAGACGGAGCCATAAATGAAGGTCTCCTTGTAGATTTAATGGATAGTCTTGACCTAAAATGGCATATGTGTGAAGCAAAAGCCTTTATAGAGAGGAAGGAAAATGAAGAAGAGCGTGCAGTTTGACGACTCGAAGAATAAAATTTATAATTTGCATACGTGGACGTATGTGTATCAAGAAGCTCGAAAAGGACGGTGGGAACGGGAATGTGTGGATAGGTTGCGGTTCCATCGGAGAATACTTACTATGGATGAAGTACTGAGAGACGTTTTGTGCGCCGAACATATGCAGACAATTTATGTAGAACGCTTTTCCACTAGTACGTAGATGTTTAATCCATGTAGTTAAACTGTATACATTGTAAACAAATAAAAACAATAAAAATTAAAAAAGGTTGTTTTATTTCATTATGTAGTGATTATAAATATGATACACGTTAGATAAAGCGCAATAACAAATCGGTTTGGAATGATATAAACAAGCGGGTTGTGATGGGGTGAGGGCCGGTCTTTCTTCCACTTTGATGATTGGGATGGTAGTAAAGCGGCGTAGAAAAGTTGCCTTTTCTCGACCTTTCACATATATTTCGGTGACACCTTGCAGAAGACGTCGCAAAATTGCAGGAAACATGTATGCTGGAGTAAATCCCTCATTCCAGTCGATGCAATGGTGATTAGTCATTACCCAGTGGGCTTGTTGTAAATGAGGTGTTAAATAATTCAAGGCGAAAGGGGATTTAAAAATATAGTGAGATACTGAGGTACCGTCGCAGGAGGCCAATTCCTTTGGGCTAAAGTGCCTATCGGACGTCTTAAAACCTTGAATGTCGATAATGATCTTTATCGTAGTAGGTAGAGGGAGCACGGTCTAGTTACGCTAAAAGTCTCGAGGTGCAACTGAAGTATTTTGCGAAATTACAGTTGTTTAACTGCTTTTGACAATGCGTTGTAAATAAAAACCGGATCGTGAAGAACGAGACAATACGCGGTTGTGTTGGCTGGCACGTTAGCGGAAGTTTCAAATTTAACACGAAAAACGACTGCGTTTGCATGAAGGTAGTCTTTTTGATGGGAACAATCGATTACAACATTGGGTGCTTTGTCTGCAAAGTCATGGCGGGAGAAGAAGGGCTCATCGATTTTGCTATAATAAGATGATTGAAACTTTGAATACATGTCGTATAATGTTGCGTAATGATTAAGTGTATAATTGTTATGTAAATTGTCGTATGGGAATCGTTCGGTGTTCAGATAAACTCGGAAATTGGTAAGACCAATTTTATCGAAATTAGCATTATCCTTACGGATTAGCCCCGAACGACCTGATTGAAACCCTACGATGACATATCTGGGGGTTTGTAATTTTGTGCTTGTAACGCTAGCATGAGATTCGGAAGATTGGATACATGAGTTTGTCTGTTTACGGGTGGGAAGTGTAGAGTAGATGGTCTAGTAGTGGTATTTCTGATTTTATATAAGTTGCGGTAGTGTGCGCATCCTCGATAGTTGGCCGGGTGATTATCTCCACATAGTGTACAAGTTGCTTGCGTGTCTTTGCTCTTCTTGCAGCTGGCTGTGCTGTGTTCGCCGCTGCATTTGACGCACGCGAATGGGCGGGAACTATATGCTTTGGTATGAACATACATTTGGCAGCCCATGCACTGTACTATAGTAGAGAAAAGTTAATGGTTCTGGAACCTCCCCCCACCACTTGGCCTTGAGTTCAATGCCAAGGCCACGTTCAAGGTAAAGCCACGTTCAAGGTAAGGCCACGTTCAAGCCCAAGCTCACGTTCGAAGCGAGGCCACGTTCGGAGCGAAGCCGACAACAGTAACCTTGAAGACTGGGTATAACATGAGGTGTAGTTTTGTGTTCAGTAGCGTATCGTGTCTTGTACTAGCAAAAACAATTAATCAAGTACAAAAGATTTTTGAAACTGTAAAGGAGCGTGTATCAAAGGAAAACGTGAAACTGTTATATCCAGTATTGTTAAACGCGACAAGTTATCTGTTGAATAAGTCAAGAAATAAATCTGTTTGGGTTTGACTTGTTTTGGATCGTTTGTGCCGGGAGTGGTAATTAGTGGGATTAACAACAATTTTATACTGCTAGACGAAGGAGAGTGGCAAGTCTTTCTTAAAAATGAAGATGTGATAAACAGGCATTTTAACTATGAAGGTGAAGAGTCAAAACAGGTAGATATAAGCCCAGGCAGACGAATATATTTAAAAAAAATTGGAAATAAGAAAGTGATTTTGCTGCAGGAACTTAAGCGATCCCAAGTGTATCTCAGTATGCAATCAGTAGCAGAATTGTGGGGGTTGCTACCGCTGCTGCAGTGTAAAGCTGAACTATTGAAAAGTCAGATGTTTGACAAATTTTACAGCAGCGTAATAGACGGGATTTGGAATTTACTTGACTTTAAAAAAGTATCGAAGAGTCTTTGCTACCCATTCAATCGGAAAATGTACACTGCATGCATGAAATGCTAAAGTATGCTTTGGACGTCATTAGATATGATATTGCGTTCAAACAATACGCCCAACAACAACAGCAAACGTTGGAACAATAAGTGTTTATCATGTAGTTATAACGATGTAATAAAAAAATTAAAAGAGTTAAAGCATTTATTATATATATTACAAACTAACTTACAGACTAACCTAACCTAAGACGGTGTGGGTGGCCTCACATTTGCTGTAAAAAGAACACTTAGTTTCTTCAAAGAAGCAAATCAAGTTATAATCACATAGATCACCCACAGCATGTCCAACAAGTCGGGGTTCCTGTAGACCTTATACTTATATCCCAGAAACCACCCCACCTCTAGCAGGGTGGCTTCTGGGATGTAAGTGGAATTCTTCATCAGTGCAATGTCGTCCTAAAAATAAATTTAATGTGAACCAGATTTATGAGCATAAAATATTCTTACAATCTCATATTTTTTTCAAATATGCGTCACCAGTTGTATTTCTAAAATGTTAAAAATTTATTACATCAACTATTAGAATTAACACAATATTACTGAAAGCTGACATGGCCGCCCCAAGGATTATGGAGTTTAAGAATTATTCTGTAAATTTCTTATATGTATACTGTTTAGAATACAAAAAAAATAAGCGTCTTACCCATTCTGTTCGTTTAATCTGAAAAATGTTTTAGAATTTAGAATAGCGAAGTAACAGTACAATGCAAACAAAATTTCAATCAAATATCTTAATAAATAACGACGATACAAGCATTTTAAGATTACATTAGAAAAGTAAAAAAAAAACTTTCGTGTGCAACATTTCCCGTGGTTTTTTCAGAAATTTTCCTCTTACATTGTTCAAAGACATGGACATATAAAATAAAACATATTTACAACAATAGCTTACCTGAAGTGTAGTTAGAGCAGACTGTGATTTTTCATGCGATAGCTAGTTTCCGTGAGTTTTCCAAATTATAGTTTGTTTCTACGGAAAAGAACCATATTTTGACGTTTTTGGCAAATTAGTTATTTACGATATTCAGAACAGTATTAACATCAAACAAACCAGAACATTTAACAGAGAAATAAATATTTTCCTGTAAGTTTTATATTGCTTAAATATTCGTAATTCACAGCTCAATAGATTATTGCGGTGTACAGTTGCAATTCCAGGTTGAACATGTATAGCAAGTAGTTAATGTCGGGAAAACTCCAGTATAGCCCACTGGTACATTTTGACATATTTGCGGAATATGAACATAAAGGAACTGTTATGCCAATGGTGAAACTGGATTTTAAGCTATAAATAAGAGATATACTCATTGGGAAATTCAAATTCTATATTATTGTCGACGATTGGACTAACTGCTTGTTTTACGGTGACACACAGGCATTTTTGTACTAAGTACACACAAATCTTAAACTGCAGCTTACTTAAATTCGCACTTTGACGGTAGTCAAGATTGGGTCTGGCATGAGACTCCCGTGTTTTGCCTCCATTGTCTGAACATTTGTAGAACCTCCAACAAACTAAGAATCACATTATCACGTGCATGCGCCTAAGCACCAGTGGGCTATATTGGGGTTTAGCCCATGTACCTATCTAATATAATTTAGATGTTAATAAAGCATATTAAATTACCGAGAAGATTTCTACAAATGATGCTATATCATTTGTGTTTTGGATTTGAACTAACCAATTTCCATTAATTGTAATAAAGTGAAGACACCGTATGACTCATATTTCTTCAACATTTATAGCCCTTGGTGGTATTTTATTGTATTTGAGAGATCAGTCATTTTGAATAACAATATTTCACTTAATTGTCAAATTTTAGTAATTTTTTGTTACCAAATGTCGCTTACACCGTTAAAAAAATTATATTTTTTTATTACATCACCATGGTTTTTCGCAAAATCTAATTTTGACATTGGATTCAAAAGTACCAGCCAACAATTGTATGGCCACACTGTGATTATATAGTCACTGTAGTACTGCAAGCAGTAGGACACGTCACCAGTAACAATTAAAGCCTGGAAGTTTAGATCACAGTCGGCCGTTAAAGTAGGGTCGCGAAAGATATCCACGCGATGCGCTTTTTGCTCGGGGGTCAAGCTGTGCAAAACGAAGTTGGCGCACCTCATTTTCCCCAAACCCTTTTCCAAGGTGCTTCTAATGATTTTACGGCTGATTTATAGTTACTTCTTTTGATTTTCAAAATCAGTCGTCAGTTAGTAGCCACAAGTTTTCGGACTTTGTCGATCCTCTCGGGGTTTTCAGCTGTATTCGAACGAGCAGGTTTCAGATCATCGGAAAAGTCTACCCAACTTTCTCGAAATAGGGAAACTATCGACAACACAATTACGAGACGAAGCATGTTCACTGTTTACAGTCTCTAACATTTGAAATACATCTGAGGCCGTTTCTCCAATCTAAAACAAAACTTGATATTCGCTCTGTTTCATATCTGTCGTGTGTGACATAGGACACCTACATCAACTTTTGTAAACGAGAGATGCAGTTTTTGTTTGACTACGTAAAGCTGGTTACACAGGCAGAGCATTCTTCAAACGCACGTAAAATTGTGTCGACATAAGGGTAGCGATGACTACCATACTTTGGTAGAACGTTCTGGCGATAGGGGTTCCGGGTTTCAGATAATAAAGAAAGGAATAAATATTTAACGTATGAAAGTATGAGTTGTATGAATTAAACACATTAACTAGGGTACTACTTGGTATAATATAGACGCTTATAGACAATTCCGTCGTAAAATAGCTTCTCTTCTTGATGAAGCCCCTTACGAAAGTGGGCGAAGCGTTGCGTTTTTCGACTTCAATAATAACACGGTCCAATCTCGAAAAACGTTTGTTGCTATTTCAATATTTTTACAACACTTTTATTAATACCTATCAACAATCAATAGAAAAACAACATACCTCTTAGTTTAGCCACACTGCTTTTCAATAAAATTGTGAAACTTTGACAGAAATTTATATTAATACTAGTAATAGCTCATAGCAATTAACTAATAATACTAATATGATTATAAAATTTTTAAATTGTGGTAAATGTATGAACTTGAAGCTGTGATGATTAAATTCCAGTGTTATAAACACATATTTCATGTAAGGTTACAAATCCTATTTTAAAGTAACTAAAAACACCATTAAAAAACAGTAAAAGTAAAATATAACAACAGATACTCTCTTAACATGTTGTCAATACTCGAGACTTATTTTATAGACATCCTTGTGTTCAATATTGTCTACTACGCGTAAGCATTTATGCGGTTTATGTTAGAAATTTTTTCCAATTGAGAAAACTAGGGAATACAACATACCTATGTACCTCTGCTTCTTCGACTACCAACGAGCATTCGATTCGGTAAAATGGCCATGTCTTTCGAATGTACTAACTGAGATGGGAGTACCCATCCACCTCTCCTTTGTCATTCAACAGTTGTACACCAACAGTTCCGCAAAAGTCCAGATCGAAAATATGCTATCCAAATTCTTTAGCATATATTCAGGCGTTCGTCAAGGTTGCATATTGTCGTCCCTGCTCTTCAATGTCTACGGAGAAAAACCATGCGAAAAGTTCTCGATGAATATGAGAGAGGTATTTCCATAAATTACAGGAAAATTAACAACTTGCGTTACGCCTATGATACCGTTATCGTGGCTAAAAACAAACAGGAGTTGGAACATCTCATGCGAAAATTGGAAGAAGAGAGTCAACATATGGGACTGCATATTAACCGTTCCAAGACTAAAACAATGATCATTAACAGAACCCATAACAACAGACCCGAAATCTGGCAAGTCCTTGAATACGAAGTAGTCCAAAAGTATATCTACTTAGGCGCTGTGATCACAAACGATGGAAATTCTGAAAGCGAGATTCTCAGAAGAATTGAAATAGTCAGGAGCGCGGTTATTAAACTCACGAAAATATGGAAAGACCGAGACATTACAAAAACAACAAAAATGCGCCTCACGCACAGCTTGGTGTTTTCCATTCTATTATATGCTTCAGAAACGTGGACTATCAAAGCAAAAGAACGAAAGAAACTGGATGCTTTTAAGATGTGGAGTTACCGAAGACTGCTTCACATTTCTTGGACAGAGCATCGAACCAACGTATCCATCCTAAAAGAACTATGCGTCAAAAAACGAATTCACACAGTCATATGTGAACGCATATTGAGATATTTCGGGCATATATCCAGGCGCAATAACGATATGGAGTTGTTAATGGTCGAAGGGAAAGTCGAAGGCAGAAGAACCAGACGCCGCTCTCCGCGCCGAAGGACAGACCAGATCCGAGAGATGACTGGGACCCTGTCTATGAGCGTTTCATATGGCAACTAATCGGGAAGAGCGGAAGGCATCCATTGCAATGGCCACATCCCTGTCAAGGGATAAGGACTGAGGTGGATGAGGTTTTTTAAACATGCTAGTGGTAGAGCGAAAGAGCTTAGTAAACCATCTAGTGCTCCTTTTCTCCAACTGTATCACGTTTCACATGTTTTAAAAAAAATCGTGTTGGTCGACAGAGAATTTGCAGTTAAATATTGTGATATTCACAAGAAGAACAAAGGATTATTTAAATATATGTTGCAAAGGCTTCGTCAACGGACCTTCATTTAAGAAAGTGGTATTTCAGCATCTCTTTTGAAAGAGTAAAGTAAAGATTTACATACATGTACTGCAAAAAAATACCATGCAAAGAGTGATCAAACCAAAAACTCCCACAGCGAGCTTCAGTGGAACACAGGCGCAACTCTATTCCCATAGCGTAAGTTTTTTATCTAAGATTATTTTTTAAACAGTCCTATCAGCGAATAGTAATGAGAAAACATTTCAAATCGACCAATAGCATCAAAATTACACTGACTATTTGCTAGTAGCTAATTACACCGACTATTTGCTAGTAGCATCAAAATTACAGTGACTATTTGCTAGTAGCAAATTACAGCGACTATTTTTTCACAAACCACTCAAATCGTTCTTCTGCTGTAACACAACTAACTAAAAGTTGAGTAGGTGAGCAGCAGTTGTTAAAAACTCACTCCACTCATCTGGAAGCTCCATCAAACCCAATCTACAATTAGAACTGTTTAAAAAATAATCACGCCGAATTACATTCGTGGTAATATTTTTTTTTATAATTTTAACTAGATTAGCACTCATCTTTGATGCTATTAAGAAATCCCACTCGTGGACTTCGTCCACTCGTGAGATTTCTTAATAGTAACAAAGATTCGTGAATCTAGTTAAAATTATCAAAAAATTATTACCACTTTGAAGATTTGTAATAATAATCTGCCGGGAGTCACGAAATCATACATTTTCAGCTAAAAGATGCTGGACTTCGCCTAACTCAGAAAGAGACGGCCACGGCTTCGAAATGGAATTTAAACCTGAGCAGCTACATGGAGTTACTCTGCGTTCACCTGTTGCTGCCCAAATTGCTCACAAATTTGTTCGCATACAATTGCACAGAGTATAGACAGACACAATGGTACACATGATAACTATAGTCTATTTATTACTACCAGGACAAATGCCGTAAGAGTCACATTACGGGTTGCAGGCTGCGATTTATAAAACTTACTGAGGCTGGCCACAACACAGCCTGTGAGTTAACAATATCCTACCTGATGGGTAGAAGCACAAAACTGGTGTTCGTGGGCCAACACCCCGATAACATATTGTAATGATATGCAAGGCTATATATGTGTGTCAGAATCAAATTTTTAAAAAGATTAAGGGATTAAAATGGTTGAAAATAATTTGGATCTATTCAGGTAACGTGGGAAAGTGAATGGATATTACGTAATTAGAAAGAGAAAGATAATTTATAGTTGAATGAAAATAGCTATTTGAAAAACAGATGGATTCGAAAATAATATAATAACTTAAAAATTGTAGTTTGAAGCGAATGACAAATACGTACTTAATTGAAATGAAATAGAAATGTAGTAGGTTTAAATCCAATATATTAAAACTAGAATGTATAAAAAGGAATTTCATATGATTATGTAATTTGTTCTGATTATTGAAAATAACAAACTTAAGAAATGTAGCAAAAGATTTTGGTGTAATTAAAAATATTGAAAATAACCCTGTTTCTATTATAAATACTTTTGAATAATAAAAACGAGAGTAATTAAAATCTACGAGGTAACATAAACTGGATATTTAAAATAAACAAGAATAGGTAACAACATAAACTAATGAAGATTGCAAGTATGTGGTAAAAACTAATGGATAGAAGAAGTACTCGACAAAAGTGAATTATTGGAAAATAATAATGAGTCAATTTTATTGGAAAAGTCCATTTGACAGAATACATTAATCAAATTGGATTACGTCAGACTGTTTGGTGCTAAAGGACACTTCTAGAGAAGAATTACCAGGATAAAAGGGGCACATTCAGGAGGTTGGTGAATGCAGCGGTGCTGGTAGCTGTCTGTAAGTTTGGTCTGCTGACTGCGTGGTGTAAAGAAAGGTTGAGTTGCTGACGTCGGACGATTAGGACGTCCTGTCTACCCGTAGACCATTCGTTGCAGGAAGGTGCTAGAGAGAGTCTATTAGTCAACAGAGAGGTGCGGTTTCGTTGGCATTTGGAGATTAGTGCGGACCAAGTGAAGGGTGGGTAATTTTTAATTAAAGTCATAACTATAAAAGGAAATAAAGACAATAAAGAGGTGAACCATTTATGAACGAATTACTTACTGATTGAATATTGTTGTGTACTATTGTAACGATTGGGTACTTTTCATTTGAATATAGAATCTGTTTTGACATTTGGTTGACATAAGTTATTGTGACTTATGCGAATGATATTGAACATTAATTTTTCAGAAATCAGATGTCTAGATAAAGGAATCCACCCCTGATTTTCAGAAGCTATCTCTAACAAAAATTATTGACATTCTAATACAAAATGAAGCAAATGTTTAATTTAAAAATAGAATAAAAATAAGTTGAATTGAATGTTTATAGTATACTAAAGGCACTGCAACGAGTATATTAACATATTTCTGGCGCCGCAACTTGGAGCCAGTACAATATATAAAAGCAATATTAGATTTAGTTCTACGAGTATATACGAGTCTCTCGCTATAAAAAGAGAAAAGTGGTTAACTTGTAGAAACTACACGATCCGAAGAAGGTAAACAAAAAAAAGGTAATTATAAAATATTGCAAAGGTAACAATACCGAAATGGATGCGAAACAGGTCTCCAGCTAGAAGTGATAAAGTTCACAGAACTCCGTACCCAACGGTTCGTCTAGTGCCACAGACAGTGTTATCACCAAACATTGATGCCGAGCTGGTCCACGCCAAGGTAGCTGAAAAGCTTGAACTTTACTTGGATCACGTGCGACCCACGAAGAGGGTCGCCGAAACGGCAGATGTGCTAGAACCTGGCTTGAGAACTCTACCCATGACGGTAATAATTTAGCAGAGTTTGAAAATGAATAAGGGTGCACAGGTATTGCGCGAATGCGAGAAACAAACCCTAACTTTATCAGTCGTTGGTGGTAGACGTCACTTTCCAATAGAGTATGCAATTTTAAGATTACGAAGACCCGATTAACACTAGGTAAAATTAAGCAAGGCTCACTAACATACGTCTGGCATCTGCTTGTATGCAGCCCTCTTTTATCTACTTAAAGCTAGAGTCACTAACAACCTCCTCCAAAAAGGTCATGAGCCTGCTTCAGGTCGAACGTGGAACTGAAGATCCACTTGTCGCCAAGTTGTGCCCTCCGGAAACATCCTCACTAACTGGGCAAGATTATTGGCTTACATGTGCAATTCCATGCTGTATAAAATAACATAACAAATTAAAAAATTCTAACGCTGTACACTGTACAGGGTGGCCAGATAAGAATGCAAAGTACTGTATCTCGGAAACTATTCGTCGTAACGACTTTCGGTAAAAAAAATTATGACCAAAGTGGCCAAAAGAAGGCCGTGGAAAATATTTTTAGATTTTCAAGATGGTCGCCAGGGGGCGTAACCGCCATCTTAAACTTTTAAAGTGATTTTTCACTGAAAGCCACCTAGTAAATGTTACCAAAAAATATATGTTTAACACTTTTTGATGTATCTATTAAAATAAAGTGGTGGGGGGTAATTCAATGTTTTTTAAATAAACAGCTGTAACTCCTAAACCACTAAACGGATTTTAACAAACTTGGTCTTGTGGAAAAAAGCATTTATTGTTCCATGAAACTCATCTTACGTGTGATATGTCTAATTCTTAGTGATGCTGCTAGAGCGCGTTTTTTGATATAATAACAAAAAATTGCAAAATTCTCTATAAAATTAAATGCAATAATATGACTTTTTTTCATAAAAATGTAGTGAAATGGTACCTAAATAGGCTAGTAAAAACCATATCTCGATATCTTATTCGTAGCCTGAAATATCGAAGACCGAAAATTTAGTTATCATATAATTTTAAAAAGACGCTATTACACCGGTATTTATTGTGATTTATTTGTCTTTTTTCAAGATTCAATGATATAATTTTATAATTTAATAATTTCTAATAATAAAAGTATTCTTAGTTCAAAAAATAAAAAAAAACGTGTAGGGGCATAATAATCAATGCAGCTAGTATGCAAGTGCAAGGTAGGCAGAATATGAAGAGTAGGCCATGGAGGAAAAATAAATGCCTAAAATCAACTTGTCAACAAATATTAAAATTATACCTATAGAGACAGTGTAATTTGTGTTCGTTGCACACACAAGTAAGGCCTTGAAACTATTAAAATACCTTTTACAAATGATGAAGCTGTCGATATGATTGCGGGATATTTTGAATGTCTTCAAAATGCGACATTGGCTCAATGAGTATACAGAGCTCGATATCCAAATCGGCGTTTACGCGATGAGAGAATTTTTCCGCGTTTAGTGCAAAATTTGCGTAATACTGGCAGCTTTCGACCTCAGTTGCGAAGACACTCTACTAAAACAACGGAAGACAATATTGTTAATGTCTTGGCAGACGTGGAATTGAATCCTCACGTTAGTACAAGAGCAATGTCTCGCGCGTTGGGTATATCACGTACTACTATTCTAAACATTTTAAAGAATCAGAGGTAAGTTTTTATGTCACTAAAAATACTACCTTACATGTTTCACAATGTGTTTGTTATTTAAAATTTTTAGACTGCACCCATATCATATGGTTTTACATCAAGCCTTAAATTACGAAGACTTTGACCGAAGGATAGATTATTGTCATTGGATGTTGGGTATGATTAGGGAAAAATAGAGAATTTTTATCCGAAATTTTTTGGACGGATGAGGCCACTTTTAGAAGTGATGGAAACATTAATTTGCATAATATGCATTATTGGTCTGACAACAATCCTCACTGGTTGCGCGAGGTCCAACATCAAGGCCATTGGAGTCTCAATGTGTGGTGTGGCATCCTGGGCGGAACTATTATAGGTCCCTATTTCTTTGATCAACCACTAAATGGTGCCGTGTTCCTTGATTGTCTGGTAAACCAATTGCTTATTTTATTAGAAGATGTGCCCTTTCAATTACGGCAAAATATGTTCTTGCAACTAGACGGTTGCCCAGCACATTTCTCAAGAAATGTGCGAGAACATTTAGATCTAACATATCACCAGAAGTTGATTGGGCGAGGAAGTCTATTTCCTTGGCCACCCCGATCCCCAGACCTCACCTGTTCGGACTTCTATCTATGGGGTCGGTTGAAAGATATTGTTTATCAAATTCCACCAACAACGAGAGACGACATGAAAATCCGAATACAGGAAGCCATTCGTAGCCTTTCAAGAGCAGAAATTGAAGCTGCTGTAATGTCCACGCATGAGCGGCTCCAACAATGCATTGAGTGTGATGGAAGACAGTTCGAGCATTTAAGGAGGCATTAGTTTTATTTCAAAATCGGCCCTTTTTTTTATTATGCCCCTACACGTTTTTTTAAATTATTTGAACTAAGAATTATTTTTATTATTTAAAAATTATTAAATTATGAAATTTTATCATTGAATCTTAAAAAAAGACAAATAAATAACAATAAATATCGGTGTAATAACGTTTTTTTAAAATTATATGATAACTAAATTTTCTTTCTTCGATATTTAAGGCTACGAATAAGATATCGAGATACGGTTTTCACTAGCCTATTTAGGTATCATTTCACTACATTTTTATGAAAAAATTCATATTATTGCATTTAATTTTTTTTAGAATTTTGCAATTTTCTGTTATTATATAAAAAAACGCGCTCTATCGGCATCACTAAGAATTAGACATATCACAGTTAAGATAGGTTTCATGGAACAATAAATGCTTTTTCCAACGAGACTAAGTTTGTTAAAATCCGTTCAGTGGTTTAGGAGTTACAGCTGTTTATTTAAAAAAACATTGAATTACCCCCCACAACTTTATTTTAATAGATAAGTCAAAAAGTGTTAAACACAAATTACTTGAGTAAAGCTTAGCTTTAATAAGCATATATCTTTTGGTAACATTTACTAAGTGGATTTCAGTGAAAAATCACTTTAAAGATTTGAGATGGCGGTTACGCCCCCTGGTAACCATTTTGGAAATCTGAAAATATTATCCACGGTCTTCTTTTGGCCACTTTAGTCATAAAATTTTTACCGAAAGTCTCTACGACGAATAGTTTCCGAGATACAGCACTTTGCATTCTTATCTGGCCACCCTGTACATAGTGTACATGTTTGAATACAGTAACTATTTTGTCAAACTACTTCGCTGTTTCATTTATTTATTATTCAGTGCAACAACATGCTAAACCTACATTCAAACTACATTAATTTACTTTATTCCTAAAATTTGCTTGCCGCTGATATAAGAAAGTGTACACTGCCAGCTCTCCGAAGTACATTAAAATTGCAATCACTAATCCAAATATCCATAACATAAAAATTCCGTACAAATGATTTAGTGTAAGTACTACAACAAACTCGTCATGCGATTCATCATGGCTGTAGTTGCTTGCATCGGATAAAATCTTCTCGTGGAATCCACTCTCTATTATTCTTCTCGTGATCCTATTGATAGTGTGCATCAGGTAATGGCCTCTTCTCATAGCTACCGACAACTCCAAATTTAACAAACCCGTGTTGTGGTCAATCACTCTGACAAGGTTTCTTTCTATTGGATACATCTTAATAAAATTTCTCTTTGTCACGGGCGTACCGGAGTTGCGAAAATATGCAACGTCTCGGATTGTTTGTGATAAATCTATGAAGGAATCAACTTGCATCTTTTTTATCAACTTATCAAATATTCTATTGCTTCTGTGGTATAGAACCATATTTACAACGGTTTCTTGAAGTCTTACACCAATCTTAGATTCCGAAAATTCCTCCACAGTGGTGATACCTTGCTCATAAGTGGGGTGGGTTAAAAAACTTATTAAATTGCCTTGAAATGCGCCACTAATATGAAGAGCGAAAAATAGATAAAACAAAAAAAACATTTTAAAAGTTTTTGATTTTGGAACTACGTTTGTCGGATTGCCAACAGAAATAGCGAAAATGTATAAGCAACATGTTGGAAACGTCTTAAAAACTGCGTATTCTGGAATATATCTAGCCCCTAACCACCAGAATAAACTGCTTACTATTAGTACTAGCACAAGGAAAAACCATGTTTTGCCATGCAAAATTGAGGAAATTACTCGGCCACTCGAGATTCTGTCTGCTTTTGGTACTATCCATACAAAATCATCTGCATACAGTATCTCGCTGAAGTCATAATAATCAGCACTTTCCAACCATCTAGCAATTTCCGCTACTACAGACACATTCTTTTCGTGGCCGTGCAAAGTTCTAAAATCATTTCTAGTGACGTAAAGAGTTACATTTGTTTTTAACACATGGGCAACCAAATCCATTATATATTGCAAGAGACCGTGCATCGGTGCAGTATACATTTTACGTTTTGCCTGGGTAATATCAAAATTAGAAACTAACCATATACCACAGCCATTTAATGTTTTAATAGCTGAATTGGAATTTTTATTTTGAATATATTTGCATGGGCTAGGAAGATTAAGTTTCACATATTGTCCACAAAAGCTGTCCGCTGAGAATGGATCTGCAGTGTAATATTGCAGATGAAGTTTATCATTCAGCTTATTTACTATTATAATTACATTGATTATGTCATAGTACCAAAGTAGTTCAAATATACCTTCCAGGTCATTTGTATTAGAAGCAATAATTAGAAACTTTCCTCTTGGACTCTCACTCACATTCCATACGTTGCTTGTCTTTAATTTTACTATAGTACCGTTTAACGATTTTTTATTTTTCGAATGGATAATGTAATTATAGCCTCTGTGAAATCGTTGTATTCCAACTATTGGCTTATCAACATAAATAATAATTCGAGGAGTAAAAAGTTTTTTTGGTACATCGATTATTTCAAATTTTTCAAATACCAAGTGTACCGTCTCATGTGGCTTGAACATGTTCGCTGTCATAAGCAATATACAATTACTTAGTGATGAGGATATATTATCACCTAGTAGCATTTGGTAGTTGTTAGTACAAGGAGCTATAAGCATCAAAATAAAATTCAATATGCCAAACATTACTGCGAGAATGAAAACAATATATAGACCTTTTCTCTCATTTCCAGTGTTTACTGCTGGTAATGTAAATCAACTTTGGCCCCGATATTTTTGTAATAGTGGCAAGAGTATCAATACTTTTGTATTTCAACTGTTTTCCAGAATACATTATTTATATAGAATCCTTAATCAAATAAATAAACATCGCATGTAACATGGATCGGTAAATGTATAAAAAACAGTAAAATAAATATTTAAGTAGTTTGTTGTACAAATATTTTGAGCTGATTCAGAATTGGAAAATGTCATCATAAGTTATTTAATCATTTACGAGTCATATATATAAAAGTTGTAGTTGCAGTCACTGTGTTTTGTATTGTACTAACTACATGTAACCAAAAAGTCATAAGTGGGCCAGGTACCCACTACTTTTGTATTATATTATTTTATAGAACGAAAAATCCCTAAACATTCTATTCCCCAACCACCTTGTAACTGCTGAGCGCTCTAACAGGCTGAATTAAAAAAAGTTACAGATAATATTGTAGTACTT
Organism: Agriotes lineatus; assembly: GCA_940337035.1. NCBI lineage: Eukaryota > Metazoa > Arthropoda > Insecta > Coleoptera > Elateridae > Agriotes > Agriotes lineatus. The sequence goes on along the minus strand of CALNHX010004496.1, from coordinate 22,554 downwards.
CAATATAAGCAGGATAGCGAGCTGTGAATACGAAAAATAATTCGTAACCAATAGAGTATGACGGACCAGTTGCGTTACTCCGAAACGAATATTAGTTGTTTCCAATAAACTCAAACAAATAACATAAGAAAGCAGTTCTTTGTACCGAAACCCGGATTGTACACCTAGCTTTCACAGCGTAACGTATACCGTGTGTCCACAGGAGTACGCACCATAGAGATAAGATAATGCTAATAGAATATAAATATCAACCAGTGCTATGACCACCCTCCCTTTTCTTGTACCATTTATAACAATATTGTTTCATACAGTGGCGAGTCAGAAGCCAGAAAACAACGTTTTAGCGTGCCGGCGATTCTAGCGTTAGCCGATCTTTCTATTCTATTTGGTTATCCCTATGGTGCGTATTCCTGTGGACACACGGTATATTTCAATTTCAAATTTAAGTTTTACGCACAAATAAACAAAGAGTACGTAAGAAATTTGCATATGGGCCACTAATAAATAACATACTCATAATTTAGACACCCAAATCCCGTACATTTATATAACTCAAATACAAAGAAAATCTCTAAACAGAGAAAATACCTGAAACCATAAGACGTAATTAGCGCACAGATACAGAGCGCATTGGAAAACATTTACTTCAGGTTTAAATCGGCTTAGCGACCTCTCTCCAATCTTAAGTAGAGTGACAAGGAGTTGCTGACTGATCCAAAACCATATAAATGTTATAAAAATTGCATAAAAACAACTTTCTAACATGTGTTTCCCGATCAAAGCTCAACATAAAAAAGCTATTTCCATTAAATCCACCAAATGGCATTTCTCTCAGTTGCCTTTTCACTAACCATCGATAAGAATTCGGATAAAGAGCAGATATACTGCAATTATTCGATTGTAAGTTTCCGACAAAAAGAGTGATACGCGAGGTTCTCCAAAATTTCTAGTTTTTTGCTGTTTTACCAGTTCAGCCGGAAGACGTTTAATTGAAAGATAAAAGGACAACGATAAACTGTTTTACCACAGGGACGAAATATACTTAGAAAACCTAACCTCTGAAGAAGATTACTAAGCAAGCACGCTAGGGCAATATGTTCCCAATGTGCTGTGACGGGAATCTTTTCGGATGTTACATTCTTTGCAAATTTCGTATATTGAACTTCTAATATACTACATTTGCAAAATTTGGTTTTCCAAAATTAACCGGACTTAATTTTTTTAAATGATGTGGTACAGATTTTAATCACTTTTTAGAAGCGAATATTAAATTCCCAACTGCAGATGTGACAGATGATGAAAATTTCAGATTCAAGCAAGTATATGAGGAGCAACACATTTTTCGTATACATTGTATTTGCGTAAGTCAACGAAATCTAACGTTTAACTTCAAGTCGTGGCAATAACACAAATATTCACGTTACTAGGTATATTTCCGACAGAATAATCGAAACGATGATAGGAATGTCCTATTGTATGATGCTATTACAACAATGTTCTCAAAAACGGTAAACTTAAGGGAAGTAGGCGGAGAAGATTTGAAGATAACACAAAGTAATTTTACAGCAGGCAGAAAGTGTAGAGTGTACCTATTTAAAATTCTGTGTATTGCTGCAATTACATATTATATAGTTAATATTAATTAAATTTGTAAATCTCCGGAACACGAATAATTTCTTGGAAGTAACCGTACAAGCAATATTAAGACCATTTGTTAAAAACGCAAATTAAGTAAGAGCAGATGGTTTCTACCAGTAAACCATTATTCAGTAACAAAGCAATTAAAACATTACCCAGAAACACAGGTTGAAATTATAATTGCATCAGCTAGTAGAAAAGGAATTGTTCCAAGAAGAGTTATTAATTCACTTTTTGCAGACTGTGACAAAAATAACTTGTTACAAATAGTTTTACAAGAAGTACACAATAATATTCAGGATTATAATACTCGAGTATAACAAAATGTAAATTTGTTCTCTTATCATATTCATTATATATGTATAATACCATTAGAACTATTCATCCAGTCGATTACATTAGAGGGTTACCTGAAAACACGTTGCACAGGAAATATCAAAAGCGCAAACCCCAATACGAAGTAAACAAATTAGCAAAGTTAACTAATTTTCGCGTTTGCATCCACAGCTCAAATGTGTTGCTTTCCTGAGTAAACATGTAGTTTACTAGCCCGCGGTTAAAAAACTGTTTTAAAAACTGTAATGCTTTTTTAAGTAAAAAATGTATTGCGAAATAACTTAGAAATTCTGAAAAAAATAGTCAACATTACATTATTATTTTATTTGTTAGTTTTTGACAAAGAACTAGTTGTAAATAATCGATTTTATAAATTTAGTAATTCAAAATTCTGAAGAGGCAGTCTCTATCAGATATCAAAAACAAGTATAATTACGGCTGCCATAAAAGTGTTGGTCGAAAAAATTGCATAAAACTATTCCAAGAATAAATCTTCCTAATTCGAATATCTATTTGTTTCGTAAGTTTAAGAAAAAAATGTAAAAGAAAACTAAAGTGCCTGATATCAATGTTGTAACTTGGTGTATTCAAAATAACAATATCAAAAAAGTTTGATAGCTAATTATTTCTTAATTACTGGGCGATCTTCCAAAGAAAATTACAATCAGGTACACTTAGCTGGAAAAGTAGTCCAACACCGTCGACTTGCAAACATCTACAGCGGTCGCGGGGACGCGAAGAACGTCTAGCCCAAAACTTAACTGGATCAGCTAACAAATCCGGTAGAATACAGAACTGCAGGGGGGCTTAGGGCGTCTAAATTATTCACCCCAGATAACGATCCAGGCTCGCGGAAAATCGTGGTTGCAATTACACAAAATCCGCACAAGGCGCAGGAAAAACTTCCTTCTCGTGAGCTCGGGGCATCAAAGACACGAAAACGTGAAAGCTTGCATTCTACTAATACGCAAAGCTAATTACAGCCTTATTAAATATCTTCAAAAGCTCTTACTTTGCTAAACCACCATGCTTGCTTCAAAGTTGCAAGCGGAAAGAACGAGCCCGAAGACTACAGTCTGCGTTTCCAAGATAAAAGCGCATCGAGATTATCGCAGCCCTCCAGGCCGCGCGGGCCGGGAAAAGATTATGGGTATGAAGAATACGTAATATATTCACCTACTGTTTATACTAAAAATAATAATTAAATAGATAATGGCATCAGGTTCAATAATATTAATAACACCAGGTTCGTATGTATAGGCAAAATGAAGCCAGAAAGTAAATTATCAACATACAAATTATTACGACTGGGTCCATGCACGAATAGTATATGGAGTCGTATATGCAAAAAGGTGTGACTTGATAGGAACGCGCTGTATATATCTAGAAAAGCGGCAAAGAGGTCCTGAATGGAATAGCACAAAATATTTCAAAGAAACTTAAAATAAAGTGACTCGTAGAAGCGATCGTCGACATGTTAGTAAAAACAACTTGGTTTTAAATTGATATCGTAGGCCTTCACGACCACTGCCATTATGTAACATACGACTTCCGGGGTTTGTCCGTGCTATTCTTGAGATCGAAGAACTTAACGTTTTGCCCACCTTTGTTATGGCTTTTCTTCTCTCTTTTCTTCCTAGTTTCGCCCCTGGCGTGGTTTACAAGATGAGTTAACGTGCTCTTTTGCTTTTCTTTTCTTTTGCTTTCTATGGAAAGTTGTAACTTGCGTCCTATTAGTCAATACATACTTTAGAGTTTCAACCCCAATTGTTTTCGCTTTTCCCATATAGGTGTCCACCAAATCAGCTTTTTATCCAAGTGAATACAAAGATACTTTACACTATCTGCTTAGGGGATTTGTTGGTTATTTAAGTTCAGTGTAGGGCAGGCGCCTCCTCTTACAGTATATCTGACACTCACTGATTTGCTCTCATTTATTTGAATGCCCCACTTTTTGCACCAATTCTGTATTTCGTCGAGATGGATTTATAGTTGTTTAGATGCCTGGATTGGGTCAGGGTGTGAAAAGAGTATAGCTGTGCTATCGGCGAAGGTAGTGACCACGTCGCCTGTTGTTGTTGGGAGCAGACCTGTTCAAACTAATTTGAACATGGGATTTTAGTGAATAGTGTAAAATAAACTGTAATCCAGTAAATACAAAAGTTCACGCAATTAACCCACAAAAACTGCATAACTTGCGCCAGATAAGATATGGGTCAAGTTTCCGTGTCGTGATAACAATTAAATAAAAGCGACATACGCAACAAGCAGCAGTTCCGTGTTTACAAACAGACGTTGAACTTTTAATATATCGTATGTCGAAGGCACAACGCAGCAATTCTGCAATGATAGTGGGTTAACATAACAAATTCTAGCATTCAGAATTACGTTAATTTAAACATGTATGATTGTGATTTCAATATTAGGCCATAAAAACATGGCATACATTTTCTCTATATATACGCTGTAATAGGACTAAGACTTCAATATACCTTTAACTACAATTGTGTATATTCATTGATGGGGTTGAACACAGGCTAAATTTGTTCATAACGAGGTAGCCAGGCCTAGCTACTTCCCCCTATCTCTTAACAACAAATTAAGCTCCATCTCCTATCAAATAAAACTAAACTGGTTTTAAAACAAACATAAAAGGTGCTAAGTTCCATATAATTTGGGCCACATCCTTTTACATTGGTCCTTCGAGCCAACAACACCCCGATCACGAAGAAGCCGGAATTTGGAGAAGACATTGGTCCTACAAGCGAACCACTCCCCGGACAAGAGGAAACTGGATTTTTTGGGTAAAAATCCTCAAGCCAACCAATTGGAGGCTGAAAGGAAGTTAGTGCATCAATTAAGAGTCCTGCACACGCGGAACAGATTCGAAGCTTTGGGCAAGTAACACTGGACCGGATCTGCCATATCCGTAGGAAAATTTGGAGGACTCGCAACAAGATTGGTATGTACTCTTCTGTGTAAAGATTAGGGAGAAGTTCAAATTGAGCCGTCGCCAAGGAGAAAACGTCCTACGACTCAAGCAATAGGAATTCCGCCACAGGAAAAAGCGAGAATTAGTAATAGCAGCATAAGTCCTTCTAATAATTTCCAAGGGCTTCCGCAGTACAGCGAGAAGAATCTTCAGCGGCAATCGATCCGCTAAGAACTTGGAAAGTACGTAAAGTGGTAAGATACTACTTATTAAGCCAGTACCAAAGTCAATAAAAAGGCCGCATCGACATGGAGTCAATTATAAAGGAGCAGAAGCAGCTGGCGGACAAAATGTGCCAACTTTTCACAAATATGAAGACGATGAATTAGAAAAATTGTGAAAGGCATTCGAGAGCGGTGACATGGAACTACGGAAGCGACTTCCAGCTGATCATAAAAAAGGATTTCTACAGCCAGGTGAAAAAAAGATTTCAAATAACTACAGATTACATACACGAATGGCAAGAGAAGCTAAACCTAGCCAGTAATGAGAGTAACGGCTTAGAAACCGAAAAAGAGGAAAACCCCATCGAACAAGTAGGCAGACTCAAGAAGCAAGAAATTGAAATGCAGTTATTTAGCGAGGTACTTGACGATGCAATTGTAGCACTGGAACAAGTCTAGACAAAAATGTTCTATGAGTATAAAACCAACAAGATTTCCGACCAGTGGGAGAATATTACGAGTCTGCATAAGGAAATCCTCTGATGTGAGCAAGAATTTTCGGAGGATTACTTCACGGATGGTGTTTACAATCAGATGCGAGAGCGTTACAATGAAGTAATAGCGCAAATATTTAACAAAATAAGTAGCATCCCGAGAAGTGAATAACCACGAGCACGAGAAGAACTGGCCATCCCACTGCCCAAAATCACAATGCCGATGTTTGAAAGAAATTATGAGAACTGGACCACGTTCCACGACATTTTTGGGCGACTCATCCACAACAATGCCACATTAGGCAATGCAGAAAAAATGCAGTACCTCAAAACTTACCTTAGAGGCGAGACAAGTAAATTAATAAAACATCTTGACGCATCGGATGCTAACTATGAAACCGCATGGGACCTACTAAAAAGCAGGTATAATAACAAAAGAATTTTGTTTTCCAAATTTTTAGACAACATATTAGAACTGCCCAACTTGAATTGTGAATCAGCAGCTAGCCTAAAACAGCTGCATGACACCACATTGGAAAGTTTAAGTGCCATATCCAACATGGGCTTGAATGCTGAGTCATGGGGACTAATGATAGCACATCTGCTGGTAAAGAAGCTAGACAAGGATACAAAGAAGTTATATGAAGAGTCGCTGACGAATTCTCGAGAGATCCAGGATCTGGCAAACATGTTGAAGTTTTTGGAAAAAGCGTTCCAATCACTTGAGGCAATTCAAGATTCCAAAAGCAAGCTGGAAATCGCAAAACCAATTAAAATGTCAGAATCAACAAGAAAACCATGACCAGTAAGGAGTTATCAAGCAAGCATCAGTAGATGTCGGATCTGCAACAACAGCAACAAGATCACACAGTGCCCGAAATTCATTTCCATGAACAGTGACGATCGATACCAAACCACCAGGCGTCATCGGCTGTGTGTGAGATGTTTAGTCCACAAGGAGAATGAAAAATGCTACAATTCGAACAAATGCCAAAACTGCGACAAATGGCACCATACTACGCTGCATAAGGAATGGAGCAAAACTCCGGTAAGATGTCCTCAACAGGTAATTACAAAACCACAGCAGGGGCCAATTAGGAAATCCCAAGTGGCCTCCACCTCCGGACAAACAGTGGAAGAAGTAAGCAGCCTAGTTAGCAGAAAATCTAAAAATCCCAACCAGAAGGAAGTTCTGCTAGCCACGGCATTTTTAAAAGTAAAGGCAGCCGGAGGACATTATGAACTGTTGAGAGCTTTGGTCGATCCAGGATCACAGGCATCCTTTATCTAATAGACGTGTCTGTCGGGGACGCTGTTTTGTCTGTATGGGACGCACTTTTGTTTGTCTGGGACGCCGTTTTGTCTGTCTGGGACGCTGTCTTAGCAGCCAAACCGTAAGAGATAGAGAAAAAAGTTATGAAAGTTATATGTTTGGAATGGTCATGTCAGCTCAGGAGCCGAATTTCAATCACGTGACACTTCCGGTTTTCGAGAAATCACAAAAAAGACCGTTTTTCAAATAGAACGCCTATTAAATAAAAATGTTTCAGCAGCCAAACGGAGCTGCGACCCTCTGCGCCTTAAAACGTCGATCGGTTAGACAACCACTTTGACACCTTCCAGGTCTGGGTACAGTTTTTATTTAATACGCGTTCTATTTGCAAAACGGTCTATTTTGTTTTATTAAATGAGACATTTGTCTCACTGGACTGCTAGTCATTTATAACTGAATAAGCAGCACAACTATTGGCATTACCAAGAATTAAAATCCAAGCAGACATCAGAGGGCTAGGAAAAAGCGAAGCAGGGAAATCCAAAGGAAAGATTGAAGTAGAAATGAGACCACGATTTTACAGCAACTTCCGAATGTATGGAGATCTGATTATAATGGCAAGATTGACAGGGACGTTGCCAAAGAATACCATCGTGGAAAAGGAGACGGACGCATGGGAACACTGCCTACTGGCCGATCCTACCTACAACATGCCAGGTCCAGTAGACATCCTGATAGAAGCCGAAATATACAAGGATATACTCCTAGAAGGGGTCAAGAAAACAAGACAAGGGATGATGGCGCAAAGGACAGAATTGGGCTGGATCTTATCTGGGGCAGTAGAGGCAGCAAAACAACCCAACATGAGAGTGGTGAGCATGGTACCTAACGTAGAAGAAGATCACCAACTTATAAAATTCTGGGAAATAGAAGAGGTCTCAAGGAAAAAACCTATCTCTCAGAAAGATCAAGACTGTGAACAGCAGTTCGAGGAATCCCATTTTCGGAAGCAAGATGGGACCTATGTGGTAAAAATACCATTCATGGAGGACCCAAGTCATTTAGGCGAGTCAAGGAGAAGAGCAGTTGCCAGAATGCTGCAAATGGAAAAACGATTTGAGACTAACAGAAAATTGGAGTCCGAATATAAAGAGTTCATGAGGGAATACATTTCCTTGGGTCACATGAGGAAAATGGATCAAGAGGAGGATACGAGAGGAGGATACTACATTCCTCACCAAGCTGTCATAAAGGAGGACAGTGATACAACCAAGTTAAGAGTAGTCTTTAACGCTTCATCCAAGTCATCAAATGGTAAAAGCCTGAACCAAATGATGTACACTGGGCCAAGGCTACAACAAGATTTACCAGATATCCTTCTAAGATGGAGGAAACACGAGTTTGCATTAACCGCAGACATTGAGAAGATGTATAGACAAATACAGATAGCTGAGGATGATCAGCACTTCCAGAAAATTGTGTGGAGGTTCTCGCAAACAGAACCACTCCAAGAGTATCAGCTAACCACAGTGAGTTATGGCACAATCGCAGCTCCTTACCTGGCAGTTCGGACGTTGCAGCAGTTGACCAAAGATGAACAATCCCGATTCCGAGGAGGTTTTCACATTGCGATGAGGGACTTCTATGTAAACGATCTTCTAACAGGAGCCAGTTCCAAAGGAGACGCAAGAAGCATCCAAAAAGAACTAACCAAGATGTTGAAAACTGGAGGGTTTAATCTCAGAAAATGGACTAGTAACCCTCCAGAAGCTGAAGAATATACCATATTAGGAGAAAAGGAAGATGCTACTAGAAAGACACTGGGAGTACATTGGTCACCAACACTTGACGTACTACAATACAAAGTTAAGCAGCAACCAGAAGGCGAAATAACGAAAAGGAAGATCCTTTCAGAGATAGCACAAATCTTTGACCCATTAGGACTGCTAGCACCAGTTATAATAACTGCTAAGTTATTAATACAAGAATTATAGGTCGGACAGTATTCATGGGATAAAGAATTACCCAAGGATATACAAGACAGATGGTCAAGATTCAGGCAAGAACTACCGAAGGTAGAAGAAGTGCACATCCAAAAATGGATAAATTATGGAGAGGATTGCTACACAAAGATGCATGGTTTTTGTGATTCCTCAGAACGAGCTTGTGGGGCGGCGATTTATATAAAAGGTCTCCACCATCAGGGACCACGACCGTGACGTTACTCACAGCCAAGTCAAAAGTGGCACCCCTTAAGATGAAGAAGACACTGCCAAAACTAGAATTATGTTCGGCTGAATTATTAGCCAAACTAATAAAGAAGACCATTTCAACCATGGAGTTAGACAACATTGAAATGTATGCCTGGACAGATTCAATGATAACTCTAGCCTTGATAAAAGGAAGTCCAGAGAAATGGAAGAATTTTGTAGCAAATCGGGTTGCTACAATTCACGAGTGCGTCGGCAAGCAGTGCTGGAATCACGTCAAGTCGGAAGATAACCTGGCAGACCTGGTCACAAGAGGAGTACAACCATCCAGATTAGGTGACCAAGCGTTATGGTTCCACGGCCCTGAATGGTTATCAAAGGAAGATACCCAGGAACGAATAAAGGCCCAAACAACAGTAGTGAGTACTACTGAAGAAGAAAGAAAAAACCTCGGCAGGTAGTAGTTCATGCGGCAATCAGTGAGGTGACAGATGACATGGAAAGATTTTCAACATTCAACAAAATGATAAGAGTAATCGCTTACTGTAAGCGGTTCCTGAAGAAATGTAGGAAGGAAGTGGTTGCGGTCCAGCAACTAACCGCCAACGAGCTACGTGATAGCCTAAAGTGCAGCATCAAATCAGCACAAAGGCATGACTTCCCAAGAGAACATCACCTACTACAACAAGGCAAAATGGTAGACAGTAAAAGTACTTTGTTCAACGTGTACCCATTCCTAGATGGAGATGGAGTTCTTCGTGTGGGAGAAAGGATACAGCACTCGCTGTTACCTTACGATGAAAAAAACCCTATCATCATAGCCAGCAACAGTCATATATCCAAGCTGATCATCAGAAACGCGCATCACCAAACGTTACATGGAGGTAATCAAGCTACGTTAGCCTTCATAAGAAGAAAGTACTGGATAGGCGATTGCCAAAATCATCAACAGATGCATGACATGCGCAAGGGTTAAGGCAGCACCGATGCATCAGCTAATGGGACAACAACCCCCTGCACGAGTGACACCGTCCATTCCATTTACACACACTGGACTGGACTACGCTGGACCAATCCAAATTAGAGTATCCTAAGGAAGAGGCAACAAGTCCTACAAAGGATACATCGGCATTTTTATTTGTTTGCCCACAAAGGCCATACACATTGAAGCAGTGAGTGACATGACTGCTAATGCCTTCATAGCAGCATTCAGAAGGTTTACTGCCAGGAGAGGAAAATGCGCCCACATTTACAGTGACAACGGTACCAACTTTGTGGGAGCTAGTAAGCTATTGGACACCCAAATACAGGACAAATTAAGCACCGAAGCAGTCCAGTGGGATTTCATCCTCCCGGCAAGCCCCACATGGGTGGAATCTGGGAAGCAGGGGTGAAGTCGATCAAGTACCATATCAAAAGGGTCATCGGAGACAATACACTCACCTTCGAAGAGATGAAAACCCTGTTGTATCAAATTGAGGCTTGTCTGAACTCAAGACCGCCGACACAAATGAATAACGATCCAAATGACATGTCAGCAATCACCCCAGGACACTTCCTGATTGGACAAGCACTCATCACACCAGCCGAATCAGACGACATCGTAGTCACTGAAAATCATTTAAGCAGATGGAAACTGCTACAGAAAATGAAAAAAGATTTCTGGAAAGCATGGTCAACAGAATACCTATCCAGGTTACAACAGCGTGGAAAATGGAAAACTCCGAGACAGAACGTAGAAATAGGGGATTTGGTACTCCTCAAGAAAGACAACATATCGGCAAACAAGTGGCCGTTAGCACAAATAATTAATACACACCCAGGAAAGGATGGATTAATAAAAGTAGTGACAATCCAGGGCAAAGATAGAAGTCAAATCAAACGGCCAACAACAAAGGTTTGTCAGCTACCTATAAACAACGAGGGCAATCCAGTGCAAACAAGGATCAGCAGTTCCAGACCTACCACAAGGTCAGCACGGAATCAAGATATGAAAACACACTCAGCAGTATTTATATGCATGCTCATGATGTGTCACGTAATTCCCGGCAGTATAGCGAACTATACGCTGCAAAGGTTACAACCTGGTATATACGTGGAACACGTGGGTAATTCAAAGCTCGATAGAGGGATAATTCGAATAGGGATGGAATATTCGATATCTGCCTTCTTCACGGACGAGCATGGGATTAACGCCACCGCTAAACAATTCAAACAATTATGCGACAACAGCAACGAGATGACGGAAGACTAATTTTGCGAAGAACTCATGCACCACATAATTGAACAAAAAATCAATATCCTGTGGGACATGAGAAGCATCCGAACAACAGCTTCACACCGAACACCAAGAGGACTACTAGGGAGGTTCCTGACATCAGTGTTTGGAGTAAACGAAGAAGTGTATAAGGACATCGCTGATCTAGACAAAAATCAGCAGGTACTAATCAACGCTTCCGGTCACCAAGAAAAGTTGATGTTAGCAGCAATAACTACGCTGAAAAATACAGAGAGCAGGATCACAACAAAGTTAGAAAACTTAAGGGTAAAATTAAACCAAGGAATTCACCTTATTAACGAAATAAAGGCCTGGTACAGATCCATTGACGCCAATAAATTAAATGTTCACGTGTTATCAGCATATCAAGTGGCCAGCAACTATTTGCAGGAAGTGGCAGAAAAATACAAGAAGTTGCTTGACGCAGTGTTTAAGCGGAGCCATTTATTTGAGTTCGTATCACCAGCTGAAATAGCAACAATAATAAGTCAGCTGTCCTTGAAGCTACCACCAAAATTACGAATATTGCCATCGCCAGTGTACAAGATGGAGGTAGGACAAACCAAGGAAGCCATTAAGATATTTGGATACTTCCATATCACCGAAGTAACCGAATACGAAGTCATCAAGGTCACCGCCATCCCTAGACAAATCAGAAGCGGAGAGTATGCAACAATCGCAGTCAACCCGTATGTCTTAGCTGTGGACTACAACCATCAGCAGTACTTCAGCATACCGCCATCCAAGTTCGAGGTCAGCATTCCAATAAAGGAACACACTTATTTGTGCACACCTACTAACATAAATAGTGTCCAGAAAAACCCCAACTGCATCATCGACGAGATGTATCAACGCTTGGAAAAAGTGCCATGTAGCATACAACGCTACAATGTCACCACAATAAGATGGAAAGAGCTGTACAAGGCAAACACATGGATGTTTATAGCCAACAAAGCCACCAGGGCAAGGTCATAAAAGTTGATGCAAGTTACTGAACAGAGTGAAAACCAATTTCATAGATTTTATTGAAGAGCTTGTGGAGAACTACAGTGCTTTTTTCTCAAAGTTTAATTTTTTTTAATATGGACATGGCTTTTTCGGTACCCTATTTTGTGAGTGGGGTTCTGACAAGTCACATACTGTATTTTAATTGGTGGTTATTTCATCTGAACAGTGATTTCCTGGGCGTAATGTCGAAAGCAATTTTATCATTTATATTTCTTATTATACAGACGTTTCTCTTTCGGTATATTCCAGCAGTTTTTCTGTGGATTTTGTAAGTAACTTTGTAAATTTTATTTATTATGTTTGTTTTGTACTTAACAAATTAATATTAATTTTGTTTTATTCTTTATACTCCGCACACTATATGTATATATGAGGAAGGTTGTATCGGCACTGCCGCCTACTTTCAATAAATAATAATAATAGTAATAATAATAATAGTAATAATAATAATAATAATAATAATATTTTGTGTAAATTAAAGTCGCCATGCAAGGTTTGCAACTTTTTAGATCTTTTCACATTCGCGTGTCTGCCATTGATTCTCTGCTATTATGATCTTCGTTCTTATTAGTTTTTGAATGTTTTATAGATATTGCAATCTGTTTGGCATGTGTATCTTTGTTGTTCGCCCGTTATTGTAAGAATTTCGTCCGTCATCGATGTTCGTTTTCGATCCCTATTTTGGTTTTAACCGTATTTATCATTATATTTTGCAGCTCTTCCCATACGCAGGTTAGACCTTCTTCTTTATCTATAGTGGGCGCTATTGTTATTTCTACTTTACTGTTAATTTCTTTATTGACTTCAATTCTTAGATATTTATCTTTAAATTATTTGTAGACGATTTTCCGTTGCGGAATTGTTTTTATGTACCTATCTAACAATTTTCGTTCTAAGACATGATAGAAGTAATATGCCGTCGAACAGAACGTCCACTCCAGGAAAGGTATATGCTCTAGTGATTGAAGACCCACAACCCTTATTAATATAAGTAGATAATCTATCTGCTTTGTTATAGCACAAAGCAACCTTTACGACCTTTAAACACTAGTCTGAATGGGTTGCTAAGGCATGCTAATCTTACAAAGATACAGCTCTAATCACTCCAAAACTTGCTGTAACGGACGGTTGTCTGCCTATTTCCTCAGAAAAAGGGAAGGTTTGTATTAACACGATGTAATTTAGAGAAAGGTGCTATCAGAGTAGAAGTTGATTGTAATCAAAATAAGGGGGAAAATTGAGCGCCACGAATTTAATTGATAAAATGGTGAAGAAGCTTTCCGTCTGGACCTCGTAGAAACTCGAAGTCAGAGGATGGGCGCTCCACTTCGACGGTTGGGTTGGACGTCCTGCTACTTGGAAACCTACCTTTGCTGGTCTGTTAGCTTTGCCGGTCATCTCACAATCCACAAACATAAGAAAGCATAACACATATACATCAATACCTGTAAGTATCGTAAGTAAAAGTCCAAGAAGTTAAAAAGTCTATTAACATTTAAGTATGCCGGCAAATGTTTGATATGAATAGCTGTAAAAGATGATTAGTAACTCTAACATCTGCGTAACAATGATAGGTAAGACAGAAAAGTACATTGGTTACAATGAAACGACAGTGGTATACAAGCCGCACAACAATTTCGTATGTTATGACGCCACAACAATGAAAGTTTGCTTTCAAAGTAGGTCACTCGCGTCAGCTCCCAAATATGGTTGTTCCCAAGTATAAAAGCGTTCATTGCAAAACCAGTTCTACAATACAACGGGGAAGATTGGTTCGGCCATAACACACACACTGCTGCCAAGAGAAGTTCAACTACACACCGTACGGTACTAGATTCAGACATTGAGTCACTTACGACAAAACGCACCACAAAAAGCAAATAAAAAACGACTTAATATTAATTTTGACGAAAACCCCACGGCGGCCGAAGCTCCCGTGAGATCGACACCGCACAACTACTTCTTAACACTGTCGCTGGATGAATACCTCGCGACACGGTCGGAAGAAATAAGCAAATAAGGTGCTTTCGTTTGCTCTCGTTGTCCCACTCACGCAACGGGATTTCTCTAACACAACATTACAATCGCCTCTTTCGAGTCGAAAAGCTACACGCCGTGATAAACATTTGTGGTGGGACACACACGTGTAAGCGATCCAAATACGGTCTACGACGTTTCGGCGCAGCCGATTCGGCGCGAGCGATTCGGCGCAGCCATTTCGGCGCGAAGACATTTCGGCGCGGAGACAGTTCGACGCAGAGACGTTTCGGCGCGGAGACTTTTCGGCCCAAAGACGTTTTGGCTCAAGCCGATTCGGCACGAGTATACCTATTTTGTGGGTTCAGTTTTACATTTAAATCACAAGCTAATAAAATGTTATATTTTGTTAATTTCCGTATGACCCTCTTTCGAATATATTTTAGTTAGAGGATAGTAGAGGATAATTAAAATTCTATATAAATAAAAATTACTAGAAAATATTAGCTTTCGCGTCAGAATGCAACGCTAAAATTTAGTATATTTTTATGTTGTATGTAAAGAAAAGTTTTGAAAGCATACTTCTAAAAATATCAGAACGTTAAATAATACATAAAAAGCGTTTGTTCAATATGTAGGTACTTTCCCTAGTTAACATATTCAAATAAAAGTAAGAATAAATTAATGTGGACCTAACATTGACATCTTCCCAAATGTGTATACAAAATCTTAAGTTTTTTGGTTTTGTGGTCTTGAAAATAATAATAATAAATCTACCAAAAATAAAATGTTTTGCTGATCGTTTAAATGTGTAATATGCTAGTTCCTTTTGAACTAAATTAGGAAACCACCAATAGAATTTGAAATAACTTTACGAAAACATAATATAATTAGTAAATTAAATTTACAATTGTATTTTTCAATGTCTTCTACGTTACTTAGTTAGTATGTCATGAAAAATACATGACGAGCAATGGACGCGTTTTCATTGAAATGAATTTACATATACCCCATTTACTCCAATATGTAATAGGGCTTTTAAAAACTATTCGCTTTATTAATTTTTGTACCTTGGGGACATTTTGTAATCACCTAATTTTGTGATTTTTCAAAAACGACTTTCTTTTTCTATAAAATTTAATTTTTATCGAAGATTATAAAAGTTCCGGTTTCCCGATTTTAAGCAGAGATATTGAAGCTCGGCGTTAATTGCTTTAAGACTAATCATGCAGTTGAATCTTGTAAATATAGACTCTGTCGACATTGAAAACAAAAACACAATTTGTCGCTTCAGTCATTTAATGAATATGTAGCTGTGAATCTTCAAATCACAATTAGGTTCGTAGTTCACTTATGCTAATTACAATGACATGATATATGTTTATCAACAGTTCAAACAGAAATTCAAACAGCCATCGGATAATGTAAAAAATGTCAAAGGCTATTAAATGTAAGTAACCTTGTTTAAAATTAGGATTAACCTAACTGGCCTATAACTATACTTTGTTCACCGAACAGCAATAGTTAAGCCACTACCTAGCAACATTTTTCTATTAGTCGAACTTATAAAACCCGTAGTACAAGTAAGTGCGTGCTTCACTTGAAACTTCTCTTGCTAATTTGCTACCTGGCGTGCTTTTATTAATTTGCATGTGAAATGCTCCGCACACATAAATTGGTGGGAGTGGATACGTTTTCGCGCTGAAATGTCTTTGCGCCGAAACGTCTTTGAGCCGAACCGTCTCTACGCCGAAGGGTCTTCGCGCCGAAAGGGCTGCGCCGAATCGGCCGCGCCGAATCGGCTGCGACGAAGCGTCCCATTCCGATCGAAATATACTAAAACGAAAGGAAAACGTCGGTATTTAAATTTGAAAAGAGAGCACAGAATTTCAATTTTTTTTTAATAGGAGATGCGGAGAAGCGCGGATATTTGAAATGCAAGTGCAAGTGTATAATCGACGAGGTGCTAGACAGAACCGATTGTTGGTAATTTTTCCATTTTCTTCTTGGCAGAATTGTAGGAGGCGATCTCCTCTTTCGTTTCGTATTCCAGAACCGAAAGGACACATTTTCATATTTTCCTCTCCCCAGCTTGGAATTAAAGGAGCTCATAACGATGTTAATTTCATAACGTTTCGTGGGTTTCCGCAATTCTTTGATTTAATCATAAAACAACTCGATTTCTTAATCGGTTGACTACAATAGCGGCATATACCTGAAGATTCGCAGGTTTCATTAAATCCGTCAGCATATCGCCAAAGCTGTTTACGCTAGCAACGGAGGATGTCTTTAAAAGACTAAATTGGACCACAAAAGGAATTAATATTAATGGACGATATTTAAACAACCTCAGATATGAAGACGTTGTGGTCGTTATTGCAAAATCAAAAAAAGAACTGCGGGACATGCTACAAGAACTTGATGTCGAATCTAAAAAGGTAGGGCTAACAATGAATAAGAGAAAAACCAAAGTTATGTTTAAAGAAGAAGGAAATATTGAAGTTAATTACAATATCATCGAGAAAACCAATATTTGGGACAAATGCTTAGTTTAGAAAAAGAAAACTAAGAGAGGAATATCAAGAAGAATAAGACAAACATGGGCGGCTTTTGGTAAAATGGATTTCATTCTGAGAACCAAGCGAATAGATATGCGACGTAAACGAAAGATCTTTCACTCGTGTATACTGCCTGTGATTAGCTATGGAGCAGAGAATTGGGTAGTAAGACAGAAATATCTACAAAAATTAAGATTAGCTAAACACGCCATGGAAAGGGCTATGCTAAGCATCACATTAAAGGATAGAAAGATAAATGCATGGATTAGGAACTCCACGAAAATGACATACTTAACATAAAAAGCCTTAACCCTAAAATGGAGATATGCGGAGTACATAGTAAAATCAGATTCAAAGAGATGGCATAAAGCAATTCTACAATGGCGCGCATACATGCACAAACGCCCACCAGGAAGACCACCGATGAGATGGACTGACGACCTGAAAATGTCAGCGGGGCTCAAATTGATGCAAGAAACGGGAAAGAGAGATCAATGGAAAAGCAAAGAGGAGGCGTATATCCAGAAATGGAATAGTATTAAACGCTATTAAAGAAATAAAGAAAGAAAACCGTTCTGTCAGAATACGGTACGAATTGATGACACAGTTAGAGAGTTGTTCTGAGATGATTATTCTTATTCGTTCCCTGAGACTTTTAGCTTGGCTACCGGAATAGTAAAATAAAATGTGTCTCCTGGAACACGGAACACATACTAGCGTTAGGCTACCATGTTTCTGTAATGTCTTATATAGCGATATTGAGCTTTTTCACTTCTTGAGTTACGTTTGTTAGCTTGCTTCCTTCGAATAAGCTTCTTACAGTTCATGCCTCGATATTGATTTTCTTGCGTAAATTCACTTATAATACTATAACTATTCAAAGTTGAGTCGATTATCTTTGGGGTACTAGGTATTACGAAGGTCCATTACGTGTGGGTATAAATAGGACGAGTTGCGGAGCAACAAAAAAACAAAAATAAGTATTAAGAAAAGTTGTTTAGCATTAATAGTGATGGCAGACCCTCAATTTTCAGACAAAACTGCCTACTTTGATTTTTTTAAATATTTTTTGGTTTTGTATACCAACATACTTTTTATCGTGGCTGTAGGAGGCACTTTAACTGGTTCATAAACTCAGATGTTAAAAAAATTATTGCGTGCCCCCTACAGTTACGATAAAAGGTATGTTGTTATAAAAAATCAAAGTACGCCGATATGTCTGAAAATTGAGATTTTACCATCTCTCTTAATTCTAAACAACTTCCCTAATACTTTTTTTTTGTTATCTCTTCTAATAAAGGTAGTTTATAATTTTCCATTTTTTAAAAATTGATTTGGAAAACCCCCTGTATATTAATTAATTTAAATGATTTTTTCAAAATCTTGGTTTGAGAACAAGCAGGAGCGAATCTCAGAATATCAGCTTTTAAGTCGAATATTTTTTATTATTTACACCTTATGTGAGCTCAATCCGCAGACACACAGTATATATATTGTGATGGTTCACTGCCATAGAAATTCTGATTGTCTAATTAACTAAATGAATAAGGTCAACATGAGCGCAAAATTATAGTAGATTATATTATAAGTGAGAGAAATGCATCCCTATTTGCGAGTGAGAATTTGGAATCGCGAGTGTCCCAGCACGAGCGATACAATTTCTCACGAGCTTATAATGGCATTTCGCTCACGTGTGATATACGACGTTTTATCTTACAGTAGCAATTCTGGTGCCCAAATAGTTTGCGCAGTCAGAATATGTCGCCAAATAAATTTATAATTAGCCTATGATTTGTGATATACGTTTGACACTACTGAAGTGTATTGGCAGTACTAAAGTGTATTGTCAGTCTATGTCAAATTCGAGTTTCGTAGGTTAAGTTTTGTTTGTTATTTGACACAGACTGACGCAAAACTTAACCTGAAAATCACGAATTTGACATAGCTTGACTGTGCTACCAACAATGCAGTAGTATAAATAATGAAAACGCACTTGTAAGTAAAACTTCATTTTAGTCACTGAAAATAGTTGTATAATGTATGGTAATAGGCGCTACTGTAAGATAATAGTATATTATGTATCAAGTTTTATAAACGTCATTTTAGTCACGAGCTTTATTAATCACGAGCGAAGCGCAGCGGAGCGAGTGTTTAATAAAATGAGTGACTAATAAGTTTATAAAACGAGTTGCATACTATACTTTTTCTACGACCGCAAATTTTGAGAATATAACATCATATTATTTCATAAAAATTTTGACATTTATTATATTAGGTTAAATTATGCTTGACAAACGTCAAAGTGACGGTTGAAAACTAACTTGATTTTAGTTTTGGCTGTGGCTAATAAAGCAAATACTATTTGAACCTAACTTCACCCCATGACTAAAACATCGTTGCCAACTTCAGCTCATGACTAAGAGGCTCTTTAGTCATAGGTTATGAAGGCATGATTAAAAGGTCACTTAGCGACGTGTATGTTAGTATGTTAAATGGCATTTTAGTTACAGGAGTAGAAAAAATATATTGTCTATTGCAAAATAATCAATATTTTACATTAATAAGTGCACTTGATGTGAGCAGCAATAACTAATCATTTGAGGGATAGAGGTTAGCATGAAACAAATCTGGTTTTAGAAAGATTAAATTCATAGTTCAGATATGAAGATGTTCGGAAGGACTAATGCAATTTAATTTGTAACTGACGGAATTGAGCTTATTAATGTCAGACATAATGAGAATAGAATAATACAATATGATTTGTTAAATACAGAAAGAATATGAGCGTTATGTAGTAAACTGTATATGCCAGCAGAAGGCAGATTAGCTGAAAGGTAAACGAAACCGTGCTAGCAAAATAATTATTGCAAAGAGCAATGAAAATAGAAAGCAACCGATCGAAAGGCAATAGTTAGATATTAAATGAACTCAAAGGGTCAGTGCATTATAAACAAAAGTGATTTTAAAAGAAGAGCAAATGTTGTCACAATTATTTCAAGAAAAAGACAATATTAGTGGTTAGGTAAAGACATGACAACAAAACTGTAGTCCACAAAATTTAAAAATGTTATTAGTCTTAATTTCCTTTATAAACATTTGAATATCTTGTTTCTGGGTGACCAGACTGTAAGTTTTTTATAATAACTCAACAATCTTGAAAATTGTGTGTTGGGGCCAGATTGAGCTCCCCAATGATCACGTAAAATCATAAATAAATAAGTTATTAGTTACTCCAATTGTATGTATCGTTATTTATAAGTGTTTTGTGGATCTGTGGATTAAATTTACCAGGTGTTAAGAGGTCCAAGTGGAGCACAGATAAGCCAGCAGAAAAATCGTCCAAGTGCGAGTGACTTCGGGGGCCCATTTTTAGCAGCAAGCAGCTTCGTTTATCAAGAATAGCGCATGTTACTAGTAGGGAAGACATCCAGAAACCAGTTTAAGCACAAATCCCAACCAGCAAGCAATTCCCAAGTCCAGAATTCCTGTGGCGTCATCTAGGAAGCACCAGCCTCCGAGAAGCCTCCGATTAAGGTAGATTTTCACAGGGAAAGACTTAGCGTAGGTCTATAATTTTTGGACTCCTGCAAGTTCAGACCGTCCACGAGGTGGGGAGCCATATTCCAGTGGTTCAAAACCGTCCAGTTTCCAGAGAAATAGGTAGCGTCTGTTGAAAATACGAAATGACGATGCATTTGCAGTCGCGCATCTCTTGTGGCGTCACAGCTAGAAACAAAACAAACTTAGTACTTGCTACGTCACAGAATTAATGCTTACGTGACGCGGCTTATCATGTTGGTGGTTTTAAAATTCAATTTACGCTGTTTTGTACACCGCAGATTATTTTGTTGTTGAGTCAAGTTTATAGGTTAGCTAAATGTCCGATGGAATGGTGTATTTGCCCGAAATAGATGCGAGTATTTGTCATACAACCAGTTGTTTGTCATACTAAGTTTTTCCTAAATTTTATAAATCCACGACCCTGAAACCAAGATCGTCTCATGTTCTATTGAGTTAGTTCCGCATTTAGCCCAAATAAATAATAGTAATTTATTATACAAGACGATAAAGTTAAATTTTATCCACGAGTGAATCGTTTAACGTCGAGACGAAGTCGAGACGTTAATGATTCAAGAGTGGATAGAAATAACTTTATCGTCGTGTATAATACAATATTTTTTTCTATAGCAAGAACTTTAACAATTTCAAAGGAAAGTAAGGACAGTCAATCACATTTCAAAATGTCAGTAGCTAGATTGGGTTGCTACGATAATACAAAGCTGTCATATTTAATTTAAACAAAAGTTAGAAAATTAAATTACTTTATCTATCCTTGATGTTAAAGTGCTACTTTATCTACCCTTGCTGTTAAAGTAAAACTTGACCTTTTGTTTTGAGTTGATAAAAGCACACTTTAACATGTGCTATAGAAAAAAATAATAAACGGGCGATAAACCATTTATGTGTTGTAAATTTTAGTACACTCTTTTAGTTTGCCTTGAGTTTGGCAGGTGAATTTCGATTGAAACTAAGTAATTAGAAAGTGATAGTTTTTCTTATTATCATTATTCAGGGCAGAGAGTCATTACAATGTATACTAATCCACAAATGAACTGGACCATTTGCAAAATATATTGGTGCAATTTTTAAAAATATTTTTCAAAAGGGCACTCATGGCATTTTTGGTAACCTTTCGTGATTGTGTCACTCTAAAAAGCATTTCTTTTCATAATTTAGTTTTAATAAAACTATGTCCTTTAGTAAAATATTATCATTTTAAAATTTTGAATTTTGCCTAAATGTTGATAGCACATTTCATATATATATATGGGGTTTATTCACGGCTGTAGCCGTCTTCCCATTCCTAAGCGCCATCTTTGCCGCTCCTGTGTATCGTGTTCTTCCAAATCTAGTGTTGTCATTGATTCTCGCATTCCCTCGTTCCAGGACCGTCTTCCTTTTTCCTTTTACCTGGTGATTTTCATTTGAATATTCGCTGAGGCCATCTGTCTTCATCCATGCGCATTAGATGACCAAACCATTTTAGTCCTCTCCGTTCTATCCTTTCAATTTTAGTATCGTGTGCATCCATTTCTCTTCTAATCTGTTCATTAGGGACGTGTTTTAATCTAGATGTACTCGCACTTCTTCTCAAGTAGTCCATCTCCACTGCAGTGAGACTTCTCTTGTTTTCTGCATTAAGTGGCCACGTTTCACTTCCGTGTGTCATCACTAACTCCACCATAGTTTTGCCTATGTGTTTCTTGACATTTCTAGAAATATGCTTATCCCACCACAGTGCATTTAGGCATCCTACAACTCTTTGCTCTTTCTCTATTCTTTGTTTAATTTTATTTGTGCCCAGGCCTTCCTTTGTCAAAATCACACCTAAATATTTGAATTCCTCTAATTGTTTAATGTTAGTATCGTCATTTATGAAAACTTGAAAGTGGGCTTCTGAATTTACTGCCAAGTATTCAGTTTTGTTTACGTTAATGTTTAATCCCCATTCTTCATAATATTTGTAAATTCTTTTTAACATAAACTCTAAGTCAAACGCGTCTTGTGTAATGACAACTTGGTCATCAGCAAAATTGAGTGTGAATAAGCATTCATCTCCTATAGG